>NW_019290096.1:74888-162508 GCF_000500325.1 Leptinotarsa decemlineata
AGTCACAAAAAGGATTTGAAGCTTCATAACTTCTATTTAATTATATGCGAACGCTTTCGATAGCTGGTCGTACTATCATCATCTAGGTCTACTCAAACTGCTTGAGGAGCTTATTTAAGGGGAACTGTTGGAAGGCAGGTTGCACTATATCGTTAACTTGAACTACCTACATATTTCATTGAGAACTATCACTATTTTGGATACAAAATAGTTGAAGGGAAGACAATGGAAAGAATGTTAAGCTGGTGTTTAAAATATAAGTTATGTTACTTTATTGTGAGATTTTTATACACAGTTTGCAAGGCGTGGTTCTCTATACAAGGGCTATTTTAGGCGTAAACTCCCTTAATCATAATATCATACATTTTACAGAATCTGTAAAAAGTAAAGTAATAGAGAAAAACTGTTCGCATAATAGACTCACCGTCCGATCATGCTGTAATGAAAAAAATGCTTAAAAGATGCTCCTTTTCCATAATATTGTCAGTGGAAACTGGCACAGTGTTGTACCTGCTTAAAAAAGAGTAACAGATTATATCGAAAAAAGTAACATTTGACAGAAAATTGAAACACTAGCTGATTCATTTCAAAAGTGATGTAGGTATCACAACTGAAAAGAGACGTGAAAAATGGTCTTCAATTTTCGGTTTCGATACGTTATCTCACAGAGCTGAACTCCTGGAGCGTGAACTGTCAGTTGAAAGTTTCTCAAAAGTTAATAAAATGGGTAAAAACGTAACATGGTAATTTTAAGCGTCAGAAAGTAACATTTTGTTAGGAAAGTATTGCCAGGAACAACACTGGGCATGTGAAGAATAACTCATAGCGGTATTCACAAGTTGTTGGTAGATGCTGTTTTCGAAAAAATCAAAGCGACCACATCAAAAAAGTAATTTTAGGCATAACTTTGCAGACATTTATCCTTGAGTGAGAGTGTACTGAGATGAAAAATTGAAAAAAAATGTACTAGAAACATAAAGAACAAACAAAAAATACACCCAAATATATATGATGGAATTGGCCGATACTTGATGGAAATCCATAACTAACGTATTCAAAAAACACTTTATTGTGAGATTTTCACTAAACGATTTTACAAAAACGCAACATGTGTTTAACCATACAATGACTTATTCGGCCGTGTCTTCAACTAACTAATTCTACACATTCAATGCTACATATACCTTATTCTACAATTTGAAGTACCTGATTTTTACCTTAGTTTGTGGTGAATTAAATTCACACGAGCTTATGTCCCAGTTTCCACATTTGAAAAAATATTGAGTAACGGGGAGTTATTCAATTCTAATTGATCATTCAGTAATTGAATCTATTGATTTCTAAACATTCAAGAAGATTGAGTTT
Organism: Leptinotarsa decemlineata; assembly: GCF_000500325.1. Classification (NCBI taxonomy): domain Eukaryota; kingdom Metazoa; phylum Arthropoda; class Insecta; order Coleoptera; family Chrysomelidae; genus Leptinotarsa; species Leptinotarsa decemlineata. The sequence goes on from NW_019290096.1 coordinate 76,254, forward strand.
CAAACTCTTCTCTTCTAAATGTAATACATCGTATTCATGTCCTTCTGCTAAAAGGTGATTTGCAAATGTGGAGTTAGTCTTTCTATTTACTTATATTCTCTTTAATTTTTTGGGAAAATGTTCTCCATGTTTGGTCAATATACAATTTTGGGCAAGAGCCACAAGTCAGCTTATATAATCCTGATCTATCCGACACCGAAGTTTTGTCTTTATTGTTTTCAATAAATTTACCCAGATTTGTTCTGTAAGCTACGTTTACGCATTTTTTCTTAAACAAACGGGCAATATTATTGATTGGTTTTCTCTGGGGAACAAATAAAAATCAGGTTTACAGAAGAACATCAGCTACGCGTGAAGAACTAGAACATAAAGTAAGGGTGGCATTCCAGAACATCACTGAGGAAGAGCTAATCGATGTGATACGCGCAACAATTGAAATTGTTGAACTTTGCCGTGATCACGGAGGAGGCCATTTTGAAAATTTTTAACCTTAATGGACTAATTTGCGACTTTCTTGCAATTATTTAGAAAAATAGAGAAAATAAAGTGAAAGTGTGCGGCATGAAATTATTCGTAAGAAAATGACCTTTCACAAAAAGCCGACGAGCCACCCCCTTTCCACCCCTTTTTGAAAAAATCAAGTTAAATGGAAAATTTTTTATTTGCGACTGTGACCTTCCGATGACAATGGAATTACAAAATAACACTTCAAAGTAGTCACAATGAATTACATAAAACGTGTAAATTACTGAAATGTACTAAAGTGGCTAATCTGATAAACTGAATTGACGTAATTCTGCTACATATTCAGGTAAGTTATCAACGAGATTAATATATTTGATGGAATCGGCCGATACTTGACGAAAATCCATAAAGTATTCAAGAAACACTTCATTGTGAGATTTTCACAACATAACTTTACAAAAATGCAACAGATGTTTCGCTATGCAATAGCTTCCTCAGGCGTGTCTTTACGGCTGAAGAAGTTATTGTGAAGCGAAACACGTGTTGCGTTTTTGTAAAACTATGTGCTAAAAATTCCACAATGAAATGTTTCTTGAAAACGAGATCAATATCTTGATTGAAAATGGCTTTAATTATTGAATGAACTCTTTGAAATGAATCGAAATAGTTGTACATTTTGACTGCATCATTGAAAGAAACTTCTAGTGAATATTACTGTGTTATGTCTAGGAATCAGGAGAGTGGAGAGTGATTTATATATTTCAACTATTGATGTAGTGTCAAAGTCACCAATTTCTTGTGCAGATATGCTAGTTATACCAGAAAGCAATATCTTCATTGGTTAATTTCTGGAGGTGCAATTTATCACATGTTTGAATCTCAGTCAAAAGGCACTTTTTGTATCCACTGTAAACGCAGAACGTTACTTTGTAACTTTGATACTTTGTACAAATGGTTGACATGTTTGGTGAATTTGAAATAATTGTCTAGCCAAAAACGTTCAGGGGTTTTATCTGTTTTAAATGAAGAGGATCAACTCGGTATGAAAGTGGACTGAGAGATATTCTTTCAAACTAGACTTTATTTCTTCGACAGTTTGCGATTCTATTGAAATAACTTTTTCCTCGATGGAACTAAAATGAGACTTATTCATCTCCTGATGATGCTAACTTGGTTAGTGAAACGCACGTCGAGAAAAAACATTTTTGTTCTGGTGAGGAAAATTTTTCGGTAGATTCATTTCACGCCAGAGGTTCAAAATTCTACTCATTAACTTTGCGATTGTTTATGAATTGATTATGGTTGATATTGTTTTCAGTTATCTCTAGTTCATCGAATATGCACATACTACACATATAACTGTGTATTATCAACATAATTATGTACTCTCCTAGAATATATTCTCATTAAAATGACCAATTTGCGGTGCAAAAAGGACAAAAAAAAAATAAACCCTTCAATTCAAACCTAATAGAGATTCCTATGAAACGTCATACTTTCTGAAGAAAGATATAGAATAATATTTGTCAGTAATTTCATTCTGTGACTTTTAAGTAGTAATTGAGATTCTCAAACAAAACTGAGTGATCAAGAATATCGAAGACTTTACTGTAATCTAATGGAACTCGACATGGGAGTTTTTTTCATCGTATATTTTTAAAATATATTCAGTCATTTAAGTTAGTCTGGTGGTGCGAGTATGTTGTTAGCGAAATCCGAACTGAACATAATCACTATGCTAGAACCGATTCATTTTCTTTTGGATATCGAAATGTAATATGCTGCAAAATAAAAAAGTTTCTATCTGTATTTCATAGTGGAGAATAATGGCCTCGAAAGTTTCAATTCTTGATGCATTTTTCTCAATCTAGAGAGAACCTCCTAGATTTGTTCAAGGTTTGGAGATCTGGGAAGCTCCCTCCTTTGACCCGATGTTGCAGAGACGATATCTCCTCTGAAAACTTACTTAAAAAGCTGAATAACTGAGAATAAATCAATCCTGAAAAAAACATTTTTGAGTGTAAGCTTTTATTTAGAAGTACTAATTAGAAATAAATCAAATCAAACCCATCAATTTATTACATTTCACAGTTCAAATGATAAAAACTTGTCACGAAATTTACCTATTCAAAACAAAACAATATATTTCTTTAAGGAAGTATCACAAGTAATACTCAGCTAGGTTGAGAATGAAATAGGAGTAAAAAAGAGCATTACTTCCTCTTTGGCAATGTTTGTAGCTCTGGTTTCAGTTAGTGGTCTTCCTTGTAGTGAAAACCTTGATTCGCGTTGGATTTGAATCGCTGGAGATTAAATTCATTTGGAAAAACGTTATCTGGAAGTTTATTCCCCAATAGTGGCTCAACAAAACTCAACGAATAGTTATTCGCCGTCGTTTACCATGAAGGCAAAAATGCCAACATTGGACACTACGTGACCGATGCCTTCCACGTCGGCTACAATTGCTGGATTAGGTACGACGATTCTTCGGTCAAGACCGCGCAAAATGAAGACGTATTGAAACCCCAGGGAACGCGATTTCCTTATTTGCTGTACAGAAAAAGCGATATTTTCCTATCTAAATAAGGTTGCGTAGAGTTACGGAGAGTTACGTAGAGTTGAGCGTCTGGAATCTTACGGAATTTCTCGTTTAAATTTTTATTGAAATTGATATTTTTTTTGGTTTTAATGAATTATTTTATTCTTTCATTAGTGATAGGTATTGTTCAATTTTTAATGTTATATGTAATTTTGATGATATTCAGAATAATTTTATCTTTATTCAGCTGTACATTGCTGACAATTAAAATGAAATTTATTTGTTTATGACTTACTTTTCTCGTCATATTTCATCTTAGGTCCCAATAAACCTAAAAGTATTAAGATCTAATTATAGTGCTGACGCTTCTTGGCCTTCTTCCATTCATAGGCCAAGTTTGATAGGCATTTCCTTATTGAAATTTATAATTTGTTTATTAATGTTCAGATGACATCCAACTGTCATAGTTATAATTAATTGATTGCATGAGCAAACTTTTCTTGTCAATGGGACCAAAATTATGAGCCAACGTCACAAGTAGATACTTGACACTCATTGGTTCTCATGTAAACCAAATTTTATTGTAACTGCTTGTTTACTGATGTGGAAGGAATTTAATAATATTATTATTCACATGCCCGTCAATGTTGAAGAACTTGATACTTGGAAACATTTTTTCCTTCCGAAACTTCACCTTCAGAAAAAGCTTTAGAAAATGTTTCATACGTGGTAACTTCATCTCAGTGTATAAATTGGTCACTGTGTAGGAGCCAAACTATTTAATTTTATGTTATTCAGTCTGAACGATCTGGATGAATTACGCCATCAATTAGTTGATCTATTATTATTTAAATTGATAATGTTAATTCATATAAGCATTGTAGGCGGAAATGAAAATTATGTGTATTTTAATAACATGACAAAATAATTCGTAAATGAGGATATTATTAATTTATATTTTCATTCTTTCACTGACATGTTTTTGAAAAAAAAATAGAATTTAATCCATTGTGTGAGTTGAAATTATAGCATTTAGCTTCTAGTTCAAATTTATTAGTTCGAGTTACAGCTTGAAAGGCGTGTAAAGACATGCCCGAAGAAGCCATTTTATGACGAAACACGTGTTGCGTTTTTGAAAAACTGTTTGGTGAAAATGTCACAATAAACTGTTTTTTAAATACGTTAGTTATGGATATTCATCAAGTATTGGCCAATTCCATCTTATATTAAAAAATACTTGTTTCTTATTATCTCAAAAAAAATCAAAAATATATTTTTTTGTCCTCAAATCAGAAGAAGCAATTCTGCTCATCTTTTCGAGAAAGAAAAGTAACTTGTTTCGTCTCCGTAATTTGCATCATATTTACAATCTTCTTCGAATAGGAATAACAGAAATAAATGGAATCGTACTTTTGTGAAAACTATATTGTAACATACCAATTGACTGATGACATTTTGTATTTCTTTCCTTCTCTGTTATCCACGTCTTCAATGATGCTGTTCAGAGACGTTTTCTTCTTCTACATCTTATTGTTCATAAGGTAAGTATAGAGTGACCAAGACAATGTTGGCAACATGATGTATGTTGGCAACATATTTGTTGGCCAAATCAACTTGTATCCGGGTACATGTTTTCAACAGTGTTGCGCGTCTAAACAAAAACCACTTTCCCGTCTATACCAATTTCAGTTCTGAAGTGAAAATGAAACTAAACACTGCTGCTGCTTGCTGCCTTCATCATTATCTGTAACCAAGCCCAAAAACGAAAAAGGAAATGGTGGGAGAGATAGTTTTTGACAAATTGGACAAGCTATTCAACAAATTAATGTCAGATTTACTTTTGAACGATGGTAGCTCGTTGTTTTGGACAGGCAAGTGGTTTTGGTATTTGGTATAGACGCGCAACACTATCTTGATAACATTTGTTCGGATACAACTTGCTGTGTTCAACAAATATTTTGCCAACACCCATCAATATGTTGCCAACATTTTGTTGGCCAGTCTGTCCTTTATATACTGGAGAACTGCGCAATATATTATGAGAGATGGAATTCCTTCAAATTTTACTCTAACCATATATAATGTTTTTTACTAACTCACCAACATTTAAGGACGTTATTTTTGGGTCCATTTTGAGACAAAAACTCCCTATCACGATATCTTCTGAAGGTCCCAAGTTATAAACTGCAGGTTTAAGGAAACAATTGATTTTTTAACAAGTTCTTATTTAACGTGCAATGTTTGTATGTATGTATTCAGCCAAAATTTCGCATGAACGTTCACTCTGGATGACAATGCTTGGCTAGTACGAGTATGTCATTCTACTTCCAACGGCGGACCACCCTTTGATATGATATGACAAGCAACTAATGAAAAAATCTGCTGAAAACGGTATGAAAAATTACATGACGTTACAATATGGTGAACCAAAAATGGCAGACTATGTTTTTATGCACTCCAATGATATGGATGGCAAATGGCCATACCAATTCTAAAGCGATTAATGAAGAAAAGGGAATAAGGACATTTTCAAACTTATTATATAAGTCCTTATAGGACGGAACTACAGTAACGTTACTTTCAAATAAAAGTGGTAAAAAACATATTTTCTTTATTATGATTTTTTACCACGAAGTAACGGCTACATCCATCATCTCTGAAGAGATTAAATTTGCCAAAGGTTAGGGGTAACTCATTGAACGAATGGATCAGCGATAACTAAAAAATAAAAAATAAATTGAAAAACAATTTTTGAAAACAAGCTTATGATCACGTGCTCTAAAAAGAAGAATATATTAATAATAATAAATAACTTTAAAAGGCTATACAAAGATAAAAGATGAACATATAACAAGCACAAATATAAACATGTCACTGAAGCTCACAGAGTTTGTGCGTGACATTTATTTAATCACAAGTATGGCAATAAAATACAAATTAAAAGTATAGCAATAAAATTAAATTAAAAACTTTTGTGAATGAGGTCCGTTAAGATAGTTTTTGTAAATACGTAAAAATTATTTCATTCTTTCTGATTATTAGTTAGTCTCATGTATGAAACTCGTAAGTTAGCGTAGAAGTTTTAAGTCTATGAGATCATTGAAAACTTTTCTATCAGAACACTTCAATCATTTTTCAAAATTTCACTGAACGTTGACCAATAGTTTTTTCACATGGCCTTCCATTGATATGTTTATTTTTTATTCTAGTGTTGTGATAATGTTCAATTGCTTGTAATTTTATTTTATTCCTGTGGATAATCATCAGACTCCGATGAGTAAAAATTTGTCTTATGTCAAAAATGCTAGTTTCCAGGAATAATAAATCGCTGGAATACGTAATATTTTTCCTGTAAATTATGCCCAAAATCCACTTTTGCATAATGTTTGAATTATGTAAATTATATGGAGCTACGACACCCCATCCTAGTATTCCATATAATAACTGGAATTGTACTAATGCAAGATATAATATTTACAATTTCTCTGTACTTATGAAGTCAGCGAGATATCTGAATTTGATAAGCAATCCCCTTCGCGTATTTTTAACGTGATTAACGTGAAGGTCGCATCTTAAGTGCCTGCCTAGTATCATTTCGACCTACCCTTTTCTATAGAATGTGTTACATTGTTCACCACCATACGACCTAATTCGGGTAAATAGTTTGAATATGATGTGAATGGTAAATAGTATGATTTTTCATCATTCATTGTTGAACGGTTAAATTTGAACCAGTCACATATAACATGTAAGTTTTGTTCGGCTTTTTTTAACATCTGTCCAAGTTCCGTCCTCATGAAGTATTGCCATATCATCAGCAAAACTGATAATTTTACCTAGAGATCGATTTATCATCAGGCTATTTATGTACAAAGTGAATAATAGGAGTCCAAGAACCGTTCCCGGTGGATTTCCTTAAGAAACAGCACCTGAAAAACTTACTATTCCATCGATTTCTACTACTTGTTTTTGTTCTGAGATAGCTTTTCATTATTTGGCATACGGGTCCTCTTATTCCATAGCATTGGAGATTTTGGAGAATGCGTTAGTGACATACGGTATCGAATGCTTTCGATAGATCTACATAAACGCAAATTAGAAGATTTTTTGTCTATTGTCTTATAGATATCAGTAGTTGAAACTTATATCACATCTTTTTTACTTCGACCTTCTCTAAATCCTTCTCTAAATTTTTCAAAAAATGTATACATTTGTGTATGTCCACCAAATTATTCAAACTGTTCACTGATGATGAGAAGCCTAGAAGAGCTAAAGAAGATAAGGTCATTATTAAATATAATTTATTGATTGGTAAAGTAAGTTGGGTGCATGTTGCACCTTGCAAAGTTTGATTTCATAGTGTCCTGTTGGACTGCATTCCAACGTGTAGGTACATCAATTTTGTTATCGTTAAACAATTTTTTATCAGAAAAAATACATTCGTCTCTAAGACGAATTGCAGAGATATTGAATTAATTTTGGCAGATAAAGATTCTGAGAGAGCTTGTTCAGATAATGGCGCTACAAGAAGGGTTCAGTTTGATTCGGTTTTTATTTTTATGACGGGAGAATTATTTCGAATTCTTCCAGTGCGTGCCTGTCTGCATTACTTCAAGAAATACTTGAACATTTCCGGAAATATAATTTCAATCCAATAGATTTTGAGATGAAGATGCTTTCAAGAATATATTGTGTTTCATACGTCATCCAGATACCAGCAAATAATTTCATACTCAATGAATTTCGTCAATATTTCGATTGCCCAAAGAGAATAGTTCTGGTTCTAATTGTCTCATTGTTATAATCTTCTCACAAATGAAATCAAATCGTCGCAGTGATTAAAATTACTGTTTTTTTATCAATGACAGATAAAGAGATTGGAAATCGTGTCTCTGACAATTTCCAATAATATTCTTTTGTGTATAGAATTATTATTATTTATAACGTTAATTCATACGATATAAAACTTATTTAAAAGTTATATGCATAAATATAGTAGAGAAACACTGATAATTGTAGAGGTTTCTAAAGCGGCCTACACACATGGGAACCTGGTTCCACGAACTTGGTTCGGCGAACTAAGTTCTTGGTTCGTCACTTCTTAGACACAGTGGAGGGGAATGTGAACAACGGTTTGCCATTTCACCAATTTCATTCCAACAGTTGGGATGAGTTCTTCGAAAATTGCAGCCTCTATTGTTGTATTAGATGAGTTTATGGGTTTTATAAGAAAGAAGAAGAAAATATCGCAATGGACCAAGCAGTGGCTTCGTGAGAGAGAAAAGTGGTCTCACCTCAATCTCTTATATCACCTTAGGGAGAACAATGCGAAAGATTACACCAATTATTTAAGAATGGACGAAAGAGAATTTAATTATCCGCCACGCCGGATTTCATTGACAACTTCACTTTCATAAATTCCCTACGGAAACTCTACTTAACACTGCAGACCTAAGTCTGCAGTGGGAATCGAGTGTCGCAAGTTAACAGTGAGAGATTGTTAAACGCTTCGTCTCGTTTATTCATGTCCCTGTACTCATCGCTTTTCACTTTCCATAAACATGGAAACTCTCTATATGCTTCCATGAAGTGCGTCAGAAACAAAGGATTCTTAAATTGTGCACTATCACCAAAATCCGCTAGTGTAGTAATGGACACAACAATGAGGCTCTCCTACTGTAAGAGCTTGGGCGCTTACAGAGCTTGGGCGCTTACAGTAGGAGAGCTGGGGCGCTCCTACTTTAAGCGCTTGGGCGCTTGAGCGCTTACAGTAGGAGACGAAAAATTGAGTGATAACGAAAAAGTTAAAAGAGTCTTGGTCGAGATATTTGACACTAAACAACTCCAAGATTGTAGACATCTTCGTGGATCAGTTAAAATATACGTTGTACATTCTGTGAACACTCATCGGTAACCTTCGAACTCTTTTTGAAATTGTCTCTTTCCATACCACACAATAGTAACAAACTGAGACTGTCACAAAGTTTGGATTCTTTTACAAAAAAAAAAATCTGAATGGAGAAAAACCTATGTGTTCTAAGTTCGAAAAAAAAGGAAATGCATGAAATCTGTATCAATCCACGTTTCCACGTATTTCAATAATACATTTAGAGTTATTTCCTCCAGCAGAAAGATATAGAAGTGAAGTAAATGTTACCATCGACTTTTTCTTGGAAAATTCAGACATAGGTGTCACCAGTTTCTCCAACATTTCTAGTGGGGGAGAGGTGAACGTTCTCTTTTATGAACAGGAAACTGAATAGCACTTTTGAGTACAGCAGGAATTGGCAATAAAAATGTTGATATATTATTTATTAGAGTTAGTGTTTTTATTTCTACTTTCAATTTTTGTTATTTCATATTCCATTCATATTCCATTCATATGTTATTCATATTCCATTGAATACATGGAATAACATTAATGCCTAATTTGAATATATATGTATTGAGTAAATTTGATATCCTTGGGATTTGAAGTTTATATCCTTTTTAGAGCATGTAAATAAAAGCTCGTTTTTAAAAATATATATTTTACTACTGATTTATTCATGATAATTATGGTATGATCCCAGACTATTTTGTGGAAAGTATTAAGTATGCATATTTTATGTACCAAAAGGTATTTTCTGCTGTGCACAACAATTGTTTATTTTTGTGGGATCTGCGTTGGATTATTTTGAATAGAAAAGTGGAACGACACTGATTTTTGTTAAATTGACACATGGTCCATTATACGATTTCAAGAGTTTGCAAGTATGCATTACGAGTACATGTATGGGTTTGCTGATGGTAGGTTATGTACTTATGCCAAATGTTCGTATGAAAAGCCCGTACCTCATAAAAATATTCAAGATTCCCGAACGTTTTAAATTTGAATAGTGAAAAAGAAAATTGAAATAACCATATCCTTTTGCTCTCACGGATAGAATCACGATTGAAGAAAACAAAATTCGGGATGGTAGTTCGTTGTCGAATGGAACCTGAAGTACCAAATGTGTGAAATTTTGTATCAAATGACACATCAATCATAATTTTCGATGAAAGCGAATTGAAATCACTTATAAACTTTACTAATTGCCAGACACCGCATAAGCTGAACATGCCGGCAGCTAATGCATGCTGAGAACTTCTACACCCACCAGCACTATGGTAGGCTCTGTGTCCGACTTCATCTCATTTCACCTGAGGATGGTAAAATTTAGGTTCTTTGATAAGTCAGGGTCTTCAATTTTCTGAAAAAAGACCCCCTCCATCCGCTCATACTTATGTAGTAGCAGGAATGAATTGATCTCTGTGGCTTTTGTGTTAGCTTTTTGATGAAAGAGTTTCAACTGTTCACCTTGTTCAGAGTCGAGAACCAAGTCTCGCTCGGGGCTGCCTATAATATAAAATTTTCAATCCGTGCTCCAGTCAGATTCATTGTCTCATGTAGACACAGCAAACTCAAAAATCCATGGCCACCCAAATGTCGGGAAATTTATATCCGTATAACAGACCATTCACGATGTGCAGACTCCTATGAAGGTTCATCATTTTTCGATACGTCGACTTGGATCGAGTTGACACATTAACAGAATCTAGGTCTGCAATCATTCTCTTGGATGTGACATTGTTCCACTCCAGGATGCCGTCTCTTCGATATTCAAATGATGTTGGATACTTTCTTCCACGACCTACATATTCTCTCGGAAATCTCTGTGTCGTCCCCTTTTTGAATATCGTTATAAATCAATCGTTGCAGATTTAAAATTGCAGATCATCGTCCACGTAAAACAAATGGGTGACCTTATGGTTCTGGTCTGCGGGTATATCTCAGGCATACAGTGATGTTTTCCTGAACGCAAAATAAATGAAGGCAATAGTGAGATATAGTAACGAAAGGATAACATACCCCTTCAGAATAAGTTGCTCTGTTTGGACTCTAGCTTGACTAGATGTGATGGAGAGACTGTTCTCCAGATCGGCATCGGTTGTTCAACGCACCACACTGTTTGGTCGGGTACCGGAAGGCTAACAATAATGATAATTACTATTATTATCACAGTTTTATTATTTTCTCTATAGCAATTCAGGGTGTAGCTTGTTGAATGAAAATAATTGGTCACGCTTCCGTAACGTTATACTACTTCCAGAGGTCAGAGCGAAAAAATGTACAGAAATTAAAAATTAAAAATGTCTTCACATCCAAACTTTTCACCACACTTTTTTGTTTGATTGTATTCTCTCCGCAGTGTTCTTCTCATCTTCATCAACCTGAGGTTCATAAATCGCCTGGTTTTTCTAATGTTGTTTTTTTAACTGGTAGCATTGTTTTATTTCGTTAGTATTGTTGTGAATCATGCCCTAAAAAAATAACGCCGGCCGCCACTGGTAGCCATAAACCAACTGTGACGTGGTCAAGGCTGCGCGGAGTCTCGATTATTCTGGTCTTCGCACAGGCTTCGATGGAATCCTGGCGACTATTCCATCGGCTTCGATGGAATTCCTCGGAATTTTCTACGGCCTTCGATTGCCAAATATAAACACGATCCACTCGCCTATCGGGACAGTCAAGTGGAAGTGACAGTGCGATACGCGGGGCAATCTAATAGGGCGATAGATATTTGAATAATAGTTGAAGTTTAAGTTAAAGTGTTTTGTTGTATTGAAAGTGAAATAAAGTTGAATTTGATTATTGTTCAGTGTAGTCAATTATCGGTAAACCCACGAGAAAAAACGTAACACTATTTTACAGTGGCTGATGATATCTATACCGAAATATCTGCTCAACAATCATCCGTAATCTTTTCAGATTCAGATTCAGATTTTCAGATTCTTGGTATCACAAGAATCTCTCCTCATTTATATAAACTTTAATTATAGCTAACTTTTTAAAAACAACTTTCTTTAAACGAATACATTTCTTGAGAAAATAAAATTGTTTATATTATCGTCTAAGGTCTGGGAGGGCCCGATAAAAATTACTTTATCGGCACATAACTTATCAACTGACAGAAGCAGAAGTAATTTGAACCAATTGAAAAATACAATTCAATTCATTTATTCGTTGTACACAATTGAGTTTACTGCTCAATGAAAATTGTATTGTGACTTTAATGGATCGTTCTATTTACGAATCGATTAAATTGTGGACATGTTGTCACTACCCACATCCAAACGTACATAAAATAAGTTATTGATTAATGCTTTCGATTCAGAATTCCTACACATTTTGAGTATATTTGTGCAGAAATTGAAATTCAGGGACACTTTTCTGTACGTTTAGATTATGTGTACCTACGCACACATTTGAAAATAATATAGCATCTAAACGTATTTTGTTTATGAATATGATAACACTAAAACAATGAATTGTTTTAGTGTTTACGTTTGAAAGACTGAGTCCTGGATTGAATTATATCTGGTAATTAGGATAATAATTAGTATTTGGTAGGAAATGATACCAATTGAGAATTTATAACAAAATGATTTGTATTACTTGTGTCGTGACCGTGAATTACCAATGTTTTTCAAATTACATCACTTTCACTTCCGTGGATTTCGAAAACGAAATTGTAGATATGAGACACACGTATTTTGTTTATGAATATGATAACACTAAAACAATGAAATGTTTTAGTGTAAAACAATGAAATGTTTCAGTGTTTTGTCAATGTTGCAGGATCACTCCAAAAACAGTAATAAATATTTATTGAAATTTTTCGCAAGTAGTATAGAAGTATAAGAATCACACGTGTTAGGAATCACACGTTAAAAGGTAAGACCTCGTTAGTCCTTAGCTCGCACAAGTTTCTCAACTTCTGAGAGTTGTCGTTCGTATGAGGGCGACAACTGATTAACGTAAAAACATATTTTAAAACAGAACAGAACTAAACGTAGACATCCGAAAAAAATCTGAGGTTATTTATAATCACCTCCAGAGAAAACGTCAAATATTTTGGCCCTCATGAAGAACCAACTCAAGTCAGAAGTCAACTTGCGAGCCTGCAACTCCCAAATATCGATGTTATGTTATGATGTTATGCACGGAGAAAACCCTCCAAGTAGTTGTCACTCAAACTGGAGTACATCCAAGAAAAATATTCAACAAAAAGGGTTATCATCATAAGAAATATTATTGTTCCTAACTCACCTTGGCTCTATCTCAACAATATGGATTTGATATAAGATGTCAAGTACAACCATTTGTCACTACTTGAGTCCTTGGAACAGTTAGTGAACAAGCTCAAAGAATACAAAATGAAATCGCTTTCTGTCGATCCCTGTGGCTTTCACTGCAACTAAGTAACTAGTCGTCTTCACTACTTCGTACTCAGGGTTATTCCTGTCAAGGATTGGAGAGTTTAATAGTTGCAGATCTAGTACTACTGATAATATATGTGATCGATAGGACCAGCGCCGTTTGGCATTAGTTTATAGACCCTCTGATATCGTCTATTCAACCTCTTCCTGACTTAAATCGTAAGTAACTCCTAATTTTTATTGATCAATATACTTCTAGGTAATGAGAACAGCACAACATACCAAGTTTCATCGAACGATTGATAAAATTTATCGCGTCAAAGTCACAGAGCCTTACGTGAGTTCAGGCAAACAAGATCAATGAAATTAATAATAGAATTTATTGAGTTGAATGAATCCAAACAAATTTTGAAAAAGGTAATCTAATGTAATTTCGCTATAGCGAAACTTACCTAAAACCTGGTAATCTGATTGAATTGAGCCACGAAAAACATTAACTCCATTCAATAAAATCTCGACTTTAACAATATTTTAACAAATGTTGGCTTCCTCATAAAACTTTTTTTAAAGATAAAACATATGCACTACAGGAAACACCTTAAGGCACTCTAAGAGCAGCGCTTGTACGAAAGTAGCGATTCACATTTGATTTGAATCGCTGGAGATTGAATTTATTTGAAAAAATGTTCTCAGAAAGTTTATTCCACGGGAACGCAGTTCTCCAAATGAAAGAGTTCTTGAACAGTGAAGTTCGAGGTGTGTTCAATTGAACCTCAAAACGATAAGCAATCACAGTGCGTCGCGTGTTTCTGATATATACCTCTCTTGGTGGAATCAAATATGCCAAGTCACTTGAACACTTCCCGTGAAAGTATTTATAGAAGAGAGACAAATCTCCAACCTTTCTTCGATGTTGCAAACTATCAAGGTAGCGAGTGATATTCGCATCTCCAATCAGGCGGATGTCTCTTTTCTGGATGGAATCCAGCAGCTTCAGAGTATGCTCAGGAGAAAAGCTCCACACATGTGAATGATACTCTTAAGAACAGCTCAAGCTATCAAACTACTCGAATACAAAGTGATTCTGTTCCAATACAATAAGCAATATTTAGAAGAACAAAATTCCACTTCAGTGAAATCACTTTCCTACAAAACAAAAACTTTGAAAGAAACTATATGGGTTAAATTTTATTTCAGTAATCTTGCTTTAATAAAAAACGAGCACTATATCCAATCACCAGACATGCAATACTCCTCTTGACGTGCATTTCACCAATCAAGTTGGCGTCTTCAGGAAATGAAGAAATAATAATTCCTAACTATGAAACTCTTCATTTTTATCTAACAGGGTGACCTTTCACTTTCCGAAACACATCAATAGAGTTTTTTGTATTCATTTGAAAATGTCCTTAGAGGACGAAACTGCAGTAACGTTAGTTACAAATACAAGTATAAAAAACGTAGGAAGTTTTATTTCTCATTTTTCACGTTACAATAGAATTCCATCAAGTATCAGCCAGTTCCATCACATATCCTAACATTTTCCTTTAAAGATTATCAACATCAGCCGATTATGTTTTTTAAACAAAGGGTTAGGATGTACTACAAGAAAGAAATCTGAGTTGGTTAGTTCCATTGAATGAATGAATCCAAGTGTATTCAGCTTCCCAAATCTATTTAGTTCTATTGAATTTCAGAGGGTTTAATCACACTCGGACAGAATGAAAATAATGGGTCCATTTGGGTTACCTCCTTCTACATAAATTAGAAAAATTAAGGGTGTGTTGAAAATACAAAATAAGCATTGCTCTTAAACACCAGAGCTTTTCTCAACGCGCGTTTCACCAATCAACTTAGCGTCTTCAGAAAATGAAGTGGTTAACATGTTATAAATTTTAACCTTCGTTCATTTCTATTACCCTGGATTAGAATTTCTTATAAACTACGACCACATTATATCCGTTGCCGTAGGTGTATCTGAACTACCAGAGTCTAGTTTTTCTAGAATTAATTGTTTGATTGGTTCTCCAATCTTTCAGTCATTTTGATCCAGTTGATTTCATGGAAGAATGGTTTATTGGTCACATGGAAGAGCGTTGGTCACTGGAAGCCCGGTCAGTTGGTTTCATGAAAGAGCGGTTTAAGCTATATGTTGCCAGCATACCCCATAATAAATTGAATATTTGTTTCGACCTGATAGAAACGCTATTATTTTTTTTTACTTGAAGAAGGGTTGCTGGTTGAGGTTGTTGAAGCTTCAACACATTCGAAGAGCGTGCCAGCATCATTAGTAACCAATGAATACCCCCCATACAAAACGTAGCGTACAAAGAATGAAAGCCTTGTGAATTTGTCAACGGTGTAGAGTCTACGGAGGTCGAAGAGACGATCTTGATATTTCCCTCTCGGTCTATATTCGTCTCATCCGAAGCTGAAAACTTCACGATGAGTATTGTTTCACCTTGATAGTTGAAGAGAATTACAACTGATTAATTTTATCGTATGTGCCTCAGTAACTCAAATGAATTCGTTACCTTTCATCCTCCATAACGGATTCATTATTCCCCGATGTATAAAGCAACACAGGTGTCTCGTCAATACCCTAGAGTGCAGAAGGTGGTAATAAAGCACTCAAGAGACCACGATATGTCGATTGATATAGACTGAGACCGCAAATCTTGGACATGAAGACAGTAAATGCATGAGGGTCTCTGGAGCCTCGTGGAAGGACCTGCATCTGGTGTCAAGAACCTCTATACCCATTACGCGATTACGATAGACTAAGGTGTTGTAGACACCATTCTGCTAGGTCATGAGGTTTCCAACCTCAGTCCACTCGAATTGCGAAAAGCAAAGGTCTGGTGCTTTGATGAGCCGAGGTTTTCAATGTTATTAAAAAAGACCCTGTGCATGTGATTTTAGAATAGATTTTAAAACAGATCGGCCAATCCTTATACAGTTGCAGAGGTAAAGTAATCTCTCTCTTCGACCGCTCGGTCAGCTGCATTGAAAATAAATGCACCAATTCCTGCTCTTTCATAAACGCAGATCATGTAGAGAAGATGATCTGAACTTTTGATGACTTTATAAACTCCATCCAGTACGATTCTGTGATGTAGACACTCCAAAACCGAAATTCCACGCCCATCCTGTTGTAGGGCAAAGTATAACCCTGAAACTGATGATTTAGGACGCAAACTCCAAAGGAAATGCATAATTTTTACGATCTTACAACTCTTCTCGAGTCAACTTCATTACTTCGAAGGAGTAGAGTTCGGAACAGCGAGCATATTTGTAGCAATTTCAAAGACCGGCTGGCAACGCTGTACTGAATACATGTGTTCTCTCTCAGTAATTAACTGGATAAACTGTGAAAAAGTGAAAAATAATATTCTAAACTTGTGATATCCTGTAAACTATCATTAGTGGTGCTCATTCTGCGAATGTTCCGACCGAAATTAGGCCTCATTAATATCTGCCGAGCCAATTTTCAACCGGTGAATTCTAAAGCTGTTAAATTCGTAAACAAATCCTACTAAATATACGGCACTGTTGCACAGTTTCTCAGCCGAACCCAGCTTTCGGGTATGACGATTCCTACCTGCTCATGTTGTAATAAATCGGTGGAAGAACATAAGGTGTTCTGGGCAATAAACATGTCTTCCACCAGTGCGTTGATCTAACCATCTCAGAAGTAAGAACCATAAAATCAAAAAATATTTTTTCTTGGATTTGCTCAGGCTGTACAGATATGAGTAGCACGTTGAATGAACTGAAATCTATCATAATTTCCTTAAAGAATTAAGTTACGACATTAGGCACTAAGCAGTTTGGAAATGATACTACTTTGTTGGTAGTATCAGGAAGTGTCAGAGAGGCATGTAAGGAGGAAAAATTTAATACTTTTCAAAGTTAAAGATCCCGAAAATCAAAGCTCCTCCAGTGAACGCCAGGAGCAAGACAAAATTAAGGTACTGTCTATTTTGATATTAACTTTGCTAATATAAATCCTGTGAGATCAGGCAGATTTGATCCTACAAAGTCGTCTTCGCGTCCAATTAAAATTAGACTTGAGGACGAAAGATTAGTACATGAATTAATGGAATCAATATATCTCTCGGTCGCACCCCACGAAATATTGCTGAAGGTAATGACAACCTAGCAATAAACTATATGAAAGGGGTTCCAAAAATTATTTTGACAAACTAAGTATGCCCAACAGATCTACATCACCTAAAAATATCTACTTCCAAAATGTCAGAGGTTTAAACACTAAGATTCAGAGGTTTTGCCCGAATGTGACACTTACTGAGTACGACTTTTTGCTTTAGTGGAGACATGGCTTCCAGATGACGTAAATAATTCCGAACTCTTCCCCAGTGACTACCATGTTTATCGAAGTGACAAAAACTTTGCAGATCCTCAAACTACTCGTGGAGGTGGTGTCCTACTCGCTGTCAAATCCAAGCTCAACACAATGTCCCTAGACTTGAGTGACTTGAATAGTCTGATACGACTGATCGATATCGTTGGGTGCAAGGACCTGTTTGATTACTTTCTGATTCGTGTATGTTCTTTATATCCCTCTCAAAGTGAATAGCGAGGATCTATTGTTGTTCGAACTAATAGTGGCCCTCCAACAAAATGTTATCATCATAGGTGACTTCAATGTTCCAAACATATCTATTATTAATGTATACTAATCTCAGCTCAAGTTACTTTTAATTTTCTAGACTTCACAAATATGACTCAATGTAACTCTATTCTGAACTTCTTTGGAGACATCTAGATTTAGTGATTAGCGATATGCTTCTCGAAATTAATAAGGGAACATTAACTTTAGTCGATGAGGATCAATATCACCCTCTCATTATAGATTTTCATGTAAATGGAGTAACCTCGCACGCTTTCCCCACCAATTGTCAAAATAAAAACTACAACTTCAAGAAAGAAAACTTCCAAGAACTCTATCAATACCTAAGCTTCTTTGACTGGGCCTTCTTAGATCACATAACTGATATAGATGAAAAAATATGGAATGAGTTTTATACGATGTTATATAGTATTTTTGATATCTATATCTCCCGGTATGAAAACACAAAGAGAAAATTTCCCTGCTGGTATACGCCGGACATTATTTACTGTTTGAAATTGAAATCATATTATTTATCACGCTATAAAAAAACTGGCAACGGCAGATTTCTCTCGTATCAGAAGTTAATTCAAAAACCAAATAAAAGTGGCTTATGATAACTACCAACGTTCTGTCGAATCAAACGTTCGCAATGACCCCAAAAGCTTCTGGAATTTTGTTCAACGCAAAAAAGATGGAAGACACCATCCTAGATGCCCCTCAAGACGCCCCTGGTTTTGCCGCATTCTTTAGCAAATCTTTAGTCCAACTCTGATACTTCGACAGGAGAAAATATTTTCATAACACATTTCACTGAGGAACAAGTAATACTTTCACTTAGGAAATTACCCAATAAAATAACTTCTGAATATGATCTTATTCCCAGCTGCCAAGTGAATGACTGCGCTCAGGTTTTTGTTTGTCCATTGTCAAAAATACTCGTATTCAACACAATCCTAAGCAAATCTCATTTTCCTAAACAATGGAAACAACAAAAAATCTGCCTAATTCTCAAATCTGAGGACCAGGGAATATTGAGGACTTCAGACCAATATCTATTCTGTGTAACTTCGCGAAGGCCTTTGAGATATATGTGTATGACCAGCTAATGCCACACGCCAAACCTCTGATCTCTGCAAACCAGCATTGCTTTCTGGCAAAAAAAATCCATTGTATCGAATCTCTGCAGTATCAAGCAGTTTTTGATAGAAGTAATGGACAGAAAAGGGCAAGTTGACGTTATATACACAGATTTTGCAAAGACCTTCGATAGAATTAGTCACTACATCTTAATAGAGAAAATAGCCCAAATGGGTTCAAATCTCTCACTAACTCAACTTTTTTTGGACCAGAGAACCAATGTTATTTTTCCTCTTTATAATGTACATAAGGAAACCTTGGAAAAAGTGTAAAGTCCTTTTCTGAAGTTTCTTGCATTTACAACTGATGGCGTGTACCCTGCTAGAGGAACTGACCACTCCACACTACTTCAAAGATTCCTTGGAGCAACGTAGAATTTCATCAAGTATTATTATGTTATCCAAAATTTTGCATTATTCCTTTGATGCACCCTCGTTACTAGAACAAATTAATTTCAACGTACCTCAAGCTATTACACGTAGACGTATCACTTTCTATATCCCCTTTTACTAGATCCAACCTTGGAAAAGTGTCTCCTATAAATTTGATGTGTGATAATTATAATACCCACTGCAGTCAATGCGATATTAATTTCGATCCAGTGAAGACCAAAATTGAACAAACCATCATCTGGCTTACTGTCTTCATTTCATGTTATTTACAAATAATAATTATTTCATATGTCATCTTTTTTCTCAATTCGATCATATATGTGAATTAATTTCTTAATTTGTCAATTCCTTAAAATGGCAATGTTTTGGTATATATTTAGCTTGAGTAGCCTTAATTTATACTGCATTATTATATTATATATTGTCCTGTAAATGGAATCATCTGTTGGGCCATAAATTTTGTTATTCTTTCTCATTTCTTTTCATATAAAACAAGTACCCCCGAGTATATATGATGATAGCAATGGATAATATCAAGTGTGAGTTGCAGTAAAAAAGTGAGCTTAGGTAATCTCCCTGAAATAGATAATTTTTGAAAGTGACCTGTTTTGTTTGGACTTTAGCTTGAACAAATGTTAAGGTAAAGCGAGTCCTCTAGAGAAAGAGAGATATATCATTTATTCAAGGCATCTCGCTACTTATTATCATTACCATTGCCTTCTACGGAACTCCGTTACTTATACATATATTGTATGACATGGTTCATTGAATCAGTGTGAAGTACATCTGAAGTACATTCTAACATGATTGTGAAATAGTTGGTTCCGTTTATCATTGATAATGCAGTTACACATTATAGAAGTAAAACGAACAATATTTTTTTATTATATTTTTGGTTTTCCTTGTTTGGTTGTTAACTTTTCCGAATATCCTCATACATGAGTTGCAAAAAAATTCCACTTAATCATTAATTCGAACAGTCATAAGAGATCATAAGATAGGTTGCTACATTGGTTTGTATCTTTCTCGAAGGATGTTCAACAATATCAATAGGATTCGTTAATGCTGATGAAATGTTATCGATATAAGGGGATGTTTATGATCATACCATTCCATAAGGTAATAAAAATTGATGGCAGATCAGGCGTCCGTCGAGACGAAACGTTATGGGTACAATAAAATCATTATAGAATACTGGAAACATCATTTGTGAAATGAAATAGTATAGGGTCTTTCATTAGGCGTTTCCTATCCTTAAAACAAAGTGTGTGTGAGATGTCATTGAAATTTTTTATTCCTTTGAAAGACCAATTGATGCCATTATGTACAAAATATAACACCGTTCGAATATCCACCACGGCTTCTCTAGGTGGAGCGCATCCGAAACGTCCAATTTTCTATATGACTCTGGCTCATAAATCAGGCTGAATTTGACCGATGGCATGGTTCATGTTGGCTTTGAGGACCGCTGTGGTTAGTGGCTTATTCGCATACACCAGCAACTTAGGAAAACCCCCACAAGAAAAAGTATAAGGGGGTCAAATCGTACGATCTCGGTGGCCAGTTCACATCATCTCCACGTGAGATGACCATGCCTCCTAATCGCTCGTGCAGAATATCCAATGTGGCATGAGCTGTATGCCACGTAGCGCCGTTCTGTTGAAACCACATATCGCTGGTATCAAGATCATTCAATTCAGGTCAAAAAAAGTTGGTAACCATCGACCTATAGTGCTCGTTGTTGGCAGTGATGGCCTGGCCAACGTCGTTCTCAAAGAAATATGGACCGCTGATGCCGCCATCCCAAAATCTAAACCAAACAGTGAATTGGTATCGCCCCAAATTCGAAAAATTTGTTTGTTCACGTATCCATTCATCTAGAAATGGACCTCATCGCTGAAGACGATTTTTCGATGAAAATTGGGGTCAGTTGCCAACTGCTCCAGAGCTCATTCAGCGAACACACGTCGTTGTCTATGGTTGTTTTCTTTCAGTTCCTGAGTCAGTAGAATTTTGAACGGGTGCAGGCCCAAGTTACGACGCAAAGCTCGCTAAGTTGTGGCCTGCGAAAGAACGAGTTCTTGTAAGCGATGCGAAATCGACTGCCTCGCATTCTCCTGCACACTCTGACAGATAGCGGCGATGTTTTCGACAGATCTTGCGTTTCGTTGACGTACAGGTGTTGGTCGAGTCGATCATTTACTGAACTAGTGGACTCAAATTCATCCACCACATTGCGAATAGTCCTCTCGGTAGGACGAAAAATGGGCCAAACAATTCCATTACTTGCACGTGTTGTTGAATGCTATATCCGTCCATGGTGGTTTAGTAGAAAAGGATTTAATAAATGACAATTTAGCTTCAAAAAAGATGACCGTTATCGATTGTCAAAGTTCGGAAGTCCCTGTTGAAAGACTATATTAATTAGGAAAGTCAAGAGAAATAATGAAGAATAAATCAATATATGAAAACCCAGGTTGAGGTTACTTATGATTGGAAAGGCTCAATCGTTAGTGGAAAAAATATGGTGCTTTGGGATCATGAATTGTTCAAATACGAAGCACAGGCCACTGTGCCACTGTGTGAGAAGATGTTGCTGATGAGTTTGATAAAAGCATCGATCGAAACGTTGTCATGGTGAAGTGAATTAATATTCACGTTTCAAGCCAGCCTGGCAAAATAATGAATGAAAAAGTAGAAGATAATCACAAAACGTTAACGCGAAATTTGAAAATATCAACAGGCCTACCAAGAACTAACGTTAGGAGCCATACAGGATCAGAAGAGTTTATCAACACTCAGACCAGGAGATTTTGAACGCCGCGTGACTTTTCGTATCCAAGTGCGTGATTTTTCGTTAAATTGTATTTGGTTTGAAGAAGCTTATGTGAGCAACTGCTACAATTATTATACTTGGGCACAACAAAATCCTCATTCTATTGTGGAACAGAGAAGCAAATTTTGGTAATGATTGAATAGCCAACCAAGAACCCAATCGTTGGCCGGCCAGATCATCGGACCTAACGCCTAAGGACAAGGCGAATCAACGTTTTCACCAACATTATACGGGCCAATGGATTTTGTATTCAGTAATAGAATTATAACGTTATTTTAGCTTAGTTTTTACCTACAATGAATGTACGAAGATATAAAACTGTATCCAAGATAAGGGAGGTCAGTATAGCATACCTATAGGAGAGATACAAAGTCGGTTGAATTTGAAAGTTTTAGAGCTTATTCAAATGACGTTTTCAAATTAGAAACTTCTTATTAGTTCATGAGATATCCGAAAAGAATCAGAAGTCATCAATTTCATTAAAAAAAAATCTGAGGTTAGTTTCCGAGAAACCATCACCAATTTTAATGTTTTATATGTATCGGAATAAAGAATCAACAGAAATACGTAACACTTCTTGGAGACAACTTCACTGATGTTAATTTTAAAACGTCATTTATGATAGCAATGAGCAAGTTCTTTATTATTTACCAGATGTGAATCTCTTAGGGCTTTCCCATGCTCTGGCTCTCTTTGAACACATAATTCGGCGCATAGAAGTGCATATTAGTATAATCGAAGTTTTAGGCGATATTTCAGAAATGGGGATTTGTAGGAAAAAAGTATAGGAACAATAGTATTTGTGAAAAATCACATATGATTTACAACTTTTATTGAACTACGAACAATGCAACCAAAAACGATAATTTTGATTTTTAATCTTTATTACTTTTTTGGCACACATGAGATCGGTAATAATTTTTGATATATTTTTCATAGCAATATATTTGAGACCTGTACCAATTTTCATCTCTGTACAAATTATTGTAAATTAACCATTTCGAATGGATAATTAGTTGAGCCAGTCAAGTTCAATAGAAGCAGTAGTTGTGTCTGTTCATGATGAAAAATTATTTTCTGAAAACTTGAAATGTTAGTTGGCACCGTTTCTCTATTGAGTAATAAATAACACGAGTGCCAATTCTGAATCCAACATTATTTCGAAACCCACTCTCAAAACTTCGCGAAAAATAAATATTTCAAAAGTTTTGTCGTTCACAGTGCGGAACTCATTAGTAGTCCTGCGTTGCTTTTGTACTCTAATACTATCTCGAAAATGAAGCCAATGAATTGTAGAAATAATACAGTACCTATTTGGATGAGACCGTAGTACAAAGCATAGTCCAATGAGATTACTTCTGCTCAGGCAGAAGTAATCTCATTTACTGATGTGCAGATATACAATTGGTGCAAAATCATTTTCTGATGCGATAAAAGTGAATTTGTGTTTGAATTATGTTGGTAATAAAACATCTGATACAAACTGGCATAATGAAGAAAACCGACATTTTTTTATGTTTAAGGATGAATTTGGTCAATCACATGATATCTGGATGATTTTGTAATGATACTCAAATAATTCATGGTTGAAATCGAAGGATAAAAGTTAACAGATTGCCAACTCCTACCTTGCACAAATATCAATTTTGAAAGTTTTCGTTCATAGGAAGAAAACAGTTGAATAACGAAAAAAAAACATTTCAAAACCCTCTATTTACAATTCTGAAAACTATCCTTCAGAATAATTTTCACATCATTATTTATAAAAACGCACCACGTATTTCTAACAATAACTTCTTTGAGGAAGTGAATTGTGTATGTAAAATTCAATATTGATGAAGAACTTTGAAAATGACCTCTTAATCGTCCATTTATGTTTCTCAAAATATTTCTTCAGAGCTTCAATTATTTTTGATATCAGTTGTTTAAATATACCTCATTAGTACATACGTTAGGACGGTATAAATATTCTTGGTTATTCTTGAAAGATGGCCTAACTGAACACATTTGAGATTTATATCTGATGTATCGAAGGGTATCGTACTAATTTCCTAGAAAGATATTTTTCAATTGAAACTGCGCTATCAAATTATTCTAAATAACGAAAATTTTGAATCAATACACATTTTTCTATACGTACAGTTTCATTTCACTTAACAAAACCAATCAAGAATCACAATACTACAGTCGGAAATGCAAGGAACAAATAAATAACTCTTTTTCTAACTGACTAACTGTTCGGAAGTTTTCTGAAAAAAATGACAGTATTATATAATAAAAGCACATTCAACAATTATGTTGTGAATAACACCTTGCATAGAGAGTCGCATAAAATGACAAATTTTGCTGGAATACAATCGTGAATCATCAGAATTTTATAAACGTCAGTTCCCTTAAATCGATATCAATAATACCTTCCACGAATTTAATTTCACATCGAGTCGTGGGCCAAACATTTTTTGTTGCTCGTGCCACTAGTTCGTATGGCGGGTCAATACGCATACCAGTGAAGTACGCAAAGGGAAATTTCGGATAAATAAATAATGAGACTGGCAAGAAAGAGGGTAATCGGTGTAATAGAGTGATAACAGTTTTCACGAATATGGAAAATCAATACAACATATATGGTGATTTAAAAAAAAATAAGAATTAGAAAATCAAATTTTTACAAATATTTCACAGAATATATTTCATTTCGGAAACGTCACCAGCTTCCGGCGATCGCAATTTCAACTCCTCCAGAAATTTTATTTTGAAAGAATGTCAAGGTTCGCATGTCTAGACATAACATATCATGTCTGAGACGTATATTTTTTTGAATCGCACACAATTCTAAAAACAACTATATGAAACAAACATTCCCCGCTTATTATCACAGTCTGAACGCTCATTGCGTCACAGGATTGACGCCATTACGCGTCCTCCTTTCATAGGATATGCAGGATATTCCTCTGTAATCATCGGACTATTGCGGAAACGTTGCGAGAAAATTACAAAATCTATGGTGATAGAACGATGATAGATTTCCTGGAAAATAGGTAAATATTGACAAACATTTTCTTCATTTTGACAGTATCAGTCAATTTATAAAGATTAAACAGTTTTCTGAGGTCATGTCGCTATTTACATGGCATTATATATTTTATTGATTCTGATGATTTTGATGAGGCTTGATTTGACTTTCATACTAATAAAAACTATAAATGAACGTATCACAACATTCTTGAAATCAAATATACTCTGCGAAAAAATACATAGTGGCCCAACGAAAAAGGCATTATCAGGAATTGTCAATATTTAATAAAACTCAGGAGACGGCCGATTTTGTATAGAAAAGGAGCACTTTTTTGGTATTTTTGATTTTGCCACTTGCACCGCCAAACAAAGATACGAATCACCCCAATATTTTAATGGCATTGTAAGTCAAAAAAACTTGTTTTGAAGGCCTGACTCTTTACAGTATTATCCAAACATTTTTGAACTCCGCCAAATATATATGTATATGTTTCAAAAAGCGGTTTTCTTCTTTCTTTGAAAACGGCCCAACTAACGACGACCCTACTAACAATTCACAATATGTTTTTCGAACAAATAGGTTAACTACTCATGCGGTTTACAAAATAATGTCGGACACAGTTACGGATGGCACTGTTCTTTTAAACTGTGTAATCTAACAAAGTATTTGACTGTGTTTCGTACACTCTTTTGATTGAAAAAATGTGCAGTGTCTAAGGCACAGTTCCGAAATAAATACCAATGTAAAAACTTAGGCTTTCACGGCCGGAGTCACGGTTAAATAGAATAAAATCCGGGCCGGTAGGCCGTGGTCGAATAGAACCTGAAATAGTAAACGTTTCGTCTGCTACTGCGGCAGACATCATCGGTGGTATATGTGTTGACTGCGAGGGCGAAGGTTAGGTTAGGTTAGGTTACATCTCGACGTCTCAGCAAAATATCATGCTGAGACCCCGACGACTCTATCCAGACCATTCCGTTAGGATGGTTGTTCTGATTATTGGAATCTTCTCTACTCTCGATTCTCAAAGTCATGCCGGTTTTCTGTCACAAGGCAGATGTCTTGACAGGACAAATGGTTAATGGGGTTAATCATACTGATGCGCCCTTTCGAATGTATCGGGGTTCGGAGATAGGGCCCGACCATTTCAACCTTCTAGGGAAGAAATGATAATTTTTATTATTGCTATCATTACTGTTATTGTTATTATCATGGATTGATTGAATTGGTCTATGTCAAAGCTGTTATCAGCAAAATTTTTATTGTTTTGATTATTCTGGATAATATGGTCAACTTGATGACATTTATAGATTATTTCACTCAGTTAATTCTCAGGATATTATGATTTGGGATCATTCAAGTAGCTCTATAACTGTTCTCAGGTGCCAGAAAAAAGCCATAAATATAAAAGTCAAAGCAGGATACAGAGAGCAATGTCTTCCTTTTTTATAAAACTCGGAAATGTAGAAATCTGATTCTGCCAATTAGTACTAATACTTCGGATTCGGCTGACGAAGGTGATTCGGATAATGGAGTCGATCTAACTTATTATATAACAAATTCCGGAGTCGGAAGCTTTTCTCAGGTGGATGAGTTGGTACTCTCCAGAAGAAACCCCCAGTAAAGGAAGGTTTCTATTCCAAATAGGTATAAAACCTACTATTAAATGATCTACAAAGTGATGAAAAAGCAATAGCCATACAGCATAACAAATCCAATTAAGAAATAATGCATAAACGCAATTTGCTGAGGCAGAGAGAGGCAAAGCCGCTTACATATCACATCACTTTGGTAACTATCCACAATATTCAAAAATATTTTCAGAGGACAGAAATGGAATTTGGGATTCGTAAGAGTGAGGTCGTGTGCCATCTAATAGAGACAGGTAGAACTTGGAATGTTCTAGGTATAGACAACATTATAAATGATAATTATTAGGTTCGAATTCATTGTTGGCTGGTGGCACCACCTATCAGTAAAGAGCATCACTAGGACTGTACGAAATGAATTGATCGTGACCGAAATTGACATGTATACAGGGAATTTTATAAAATAGTTCGCGTTATACTCTGAACAAAAAAACGTTACAATGTGACGATCCGAACCAAAAAAGGATTGTTTTGGTTGCGTAAAAGCAAAGAAGGATAGACCTCGAAACGTGACAATCTCTGTTGATCGTTCAAATCGTGGATCACCCATTTTTCGAGGTTTTTGACTTCTCCAGTACGTTTAAAACCATCAAAAACCGCATGATAGCTGACACCCAGTTCCTCCGCCATTCCAC
This sequence comes from Leptinotarsa decemlineata, assembly GCF_000500325.1. Classification (NCBI taxonomy): domain Eukaryota; kingdom Metazoa; phylum Arthropoda; class Insecta; order Coleoptera; family Chrysomelidae; genus Leptinotarsa; species Leptinotarsa decemlineata. Next base: position 103,801 of record NW_019290096.1, read on the forward strand.
GCACCGTTTGTGATGGGTAAGTCTCCACCAGGGTCCTGAAATCCCAGTTCTGAATTAATGTCGGTTGACTCCTTCGAGGTTCACCTTCGAAGCTAAAATCTCCTGAACAAATGCAACCAACGTCAAACAGTATGTTCATCAATGCCCGGTTGATTTTTCAGTATGTTTCGGCAGCACTTTGGTTTAATTTCAATTCTAGAAAAAAGTTGTCCGAAAATCGCTTAACGACATCATATAGTAATAAGATGAAAAGAAGCAAAAAATTCAAATTTGGAAAAAATTAACAGCATCAATGTATATAGTACAAATTTCTCTATCGATCAGTATATACCACGACACAGTAGAACAAATATTTATTCAGTAATGAAGCTACAAAAACACATAAGATTAAAACGGACAAAACTTTTGATACAGCCTGAAACAATGTTGACATGGTGATAAAATCTTGATGAAACTACTCACACTATTAATATTCATAGAAAAATCATAAAGATAAATCTTGAATTGATGAATATTATGATGTGAAAAATCAGATAACAAGGGACAATATAAGAGAAACATCTTTCAAATTTGGAAGTACGGTTCCTGGGTATGTTGAATGAGTTAGTTTTCGAATTGACCATATGTATGTCAGAATGCCGACTTAATAAACTATATAAATAACTAGGAGTTTTAGTTTGGAGCAATTTGAACAAATTTTTTTTATCAAGTATTGGACTCTGTACCTCACATTCAGCTCCTTCGTTTTTAACAAAAAAGTTGTGACATTTTCACCATATGATATGCAGCATACAAATCGCATGCATTTTGTATGCGTTGTAACTTCAGCATGTTATATTGCGGCAAAACATTGTAATACACCGAACAACAATACTCGACAAAGGGGTAAATAAGAGTTTTAACTAACCTGAGTTACATTTCTTCAGATAACTGATACTTGAATTTATAAAGCGATTTGAATTTGAAGAATGATACTTCAAAAATGTTTGTCACATGTTCATGGAAAGAAAAAGAGCTCTCTATTGTTACGCCATAATTGAAATTATATCAGCCACCTTCCAAACATCTACAAAAATACCCTATCTGAAGGACTCATTGAAAATATGTTTAACTTCATCAATACAGTGTGGTACCACTAAATAAATCATCTTGATATTTATATTGTCAATACCTAAGGCAGTAGATTTTATTTCTTTGATAACAGTCAAAATATCATCATTACATATATCGGCAAGGGAAAAGTTCAAAAGAGCGTTCAATTTATTATTATTGTAGAATAAAAGAGTGTCATTATTTACTATTGAATGTCCAACCACGTTTAAAAAATAGTTATTGATTTCTTCAGGTCTACGTAGTTCAATTGGCAGGCTATTTATTGGTTTGCGAGGATGATTTTGTAGTAACACCCCAATCTGCAAGATTTCTCCATGTTATTTTTGAGTTGTTTTATTTTTGTCCAAAACAAATTGTATGTATGCTGTCTTTTCACGTATGCTGTCTACGTCAGTGGTGCTGTCTGCACCACTGACGTAGTTGCGTGAAGTTACATAGTACTGTCTAATAGCTGCTGCTGTCTTTTCTTTAAGATATTTGACATGAGCTCTATCACGGGTTTTCATCATCAATTTGATATTATAAGTTATATGGGGGGGGTGCTTTATGTTTTCTTTTTTTTAGTGCAAATAGAAGCATGTTTTTCAAAGAGCATAATGATGCATTCATCGAGAAAGTTTACTTTGGAATAGCTTACTTTGGGGATAGTCACAATATCCCCCCATGGTAAGTGATCAGCATCTTGGGAAAACACAGCACTTTTTTCGACATTCCAAGGCGTTTGTAATGAAAAAGTTCAGAACAAAAAATACACTGTACACTGACATTTGATGTATAATTCATGTGAACATTGATATTTGTGATGAAAATGTTTTATCATTTAGGAAATCTATAGCACATACTTTGTGAAAATCGAAAAATTATGTGGAAAACCCATTCTATTTTGAAATAACAAACATTAAAATATTGATCAATTATATAAAATGTATGTTTCTCTGACATCCTGAAAGAAATAAAAATACAGGTCGATATTTTTTACGAGAAAAAACTTTATAGGAAGCTCTAATATCGTGTATTGACATTTCACTGAACAAAAACGCCTAAGTTCTCAAAAGATTGTTGGAAAAATATTCACCCATCCTCATTGTACACCGAGGTAGTTTTTTCTCAAATGAAACAGTGGGTCTTGAAATATTTTATTTGGGAAGTTTTTTCAATTGTCTAGGCAACTCTGGCTTATTTTTGACAATCAAATATTTACCGTTAATCAATAATAATTTCAATTTCTCTATCGAGAACCGTATCAACCAATTATTTTTTACTCCTTCTTTTTTGACAACTATTATTATTGAAAAAACAAATTATAATTATCCGAACCTGTAGATTGGCAGATGCGATCTCTTATATGATTTGATCCTGATATGACGTGCTCATACTTTTTATGGGTATTCGTAAATTCTACAATGTATGTACACAACAGGAATTCATTACCGATTCAATAACCACCAACATCTCTCATAACTAACGATAAACTTTGAATTCCAGGACTATTTGAAAGAATCAAATGAATTTGAATCAGATATGACGTATAATGTCTTACACAATAAAATGGAGAGGTCGAAACTCAAAGCATCAGCATACATACATACATTCCTATATCTGGAGAGAAGCCTACTTCAAACAACTTTTTAGAAACTGTCCGCACTCAACACCTGTTCATGAAATGACACCTTTTACGAATAACGTAATTGTTTCAGGACTATTTGAAGAGATAACACGAATTGGAAATATGATGTCAGAGCTTGTTACGAATAAAAAAATACACTGATATGTATACTTATAAATACAAAACCTAAAAATACAGAATAAAAAAAACAATAAATTGTATTTATAACATAGTGGTTAATGTTATATTGGTGAAACTAGAAATCGCACGTTAAAAGATAAGACCTCGTTAATCCTTAGCTCTCACAATTTTCCACTTCTGAGAGTTGTCGTTTGGAAGGGGCGACAGCTGTAACGAAAAAACAGATCTCAAACAGGTTTTTTAAAACTTCAAGAGCATCAAAAGTGTGTGAGAAAGAACATCGAAATTACATTAGATATAAAAAAGTAACATGATCATAATTGAGACAGGATCATAAGAGACGGTAACTCCAGTATTTTCGAACAGCTCTTTAGAAATAAATCGCACTTGACCCGTCTTGAGATAAGTAATTAGATGATATTATTATTTTCTCCTCTGTAACTGATAATGAGAAATTATTGGCACTGATATAATTATCACGTGCAATTCATTTAAAATAATTACTATGAAGAATCAATCTTATTTTTTTTACAGCGAGTCACTATAAGACTCACACTTGTTACGCTGAACATAGTACTATGCACAGGCAAGTTATAGAATATAAATGTTGATCATATCTAACTTGGATTCTCCTAAACATTTGATTATTTGAATGCTCGAATTATTAAATGATATTTTATTTTAATGTTGTTTTCGTTTTTCAACAGAGATAGTGGAGTATTTATGTAGTCACTGGATAATTTTTTTGTCACGTCATATAATATGAATTTTGTTTTCGTGGTTGGCATAATTCCGAAATACTACTGTTTTAAATCCGGTGGCGCCCGATTCAACATAAAATTTTTTAGTTTCCTCCTACTCACGACCCAAAGAAGCTTCCTGCCTAAGAGCTCCGTGCAAGTGTCCCTTTTGATAAAAAAAAGGTTACAACATGTGATGAAAAGTGAATCCTTCACGACAACAGGAGACGTTCAAGACAGTGGTTGGACAACGTTGGGCCACCCAGACGTATCCCAATGGCGAAACCCAAACAAAAAACCATGGGTTACCAAAACAGAATATAGTATGGGGATCACTGATCAGTGATCACTACAACTTTCTGCAACCGGGCTAAATCATCACAGCAGCGGCACTGGTTAACAGAAGAGGTCAATCCTGCTCCATGACAACGCCTGTCCGCACGTTCCACAAATCACCTTGTGAAAATTAAACGAATTGAGCGTCGAAGTTTTGCCTCACCCACCATACTCCCCAGACTTCTCTCGAACCGACAGCCGTCTTTTCAAGCACTTCAATAACTTTCTTACCGGTAGAACCTTCGCCAATCAGGAACAGGAAAAAACGGCCTTCGTCGACTTAATCGAATCTCGAACACACAATTTTTATGCTGACGGAATTAATTATTGACAAAAATGCACTGATCTTAGGAATCCTTATGATGACAACAGTAATAGTGGAAATATAAGACTCAATGTCACGAAAGTTTTTCTCTGACATGCTGCTTTAATTCTGTAGTAACGAAAATTAAATTTTCGTTACATATTTGACGTCTGAATCCTCAGTTATTTTTCAGTTCGTGAAAGATAGTCCTCAACAGACTAAAATTTGGCGTCATTCCAAGAGAGGCATAATTTTCATGTTATATAATGAATTCGCATACTTGTTCATCGAAAATAAAAAATTCCTGAGAATATTTATCTACTACCATCGTCCATCCATCAACCTAACTAAAATAAGAGATAACACTGCTATGACGTCACAATTATCCTAGACAAATTCCATCGCATAAATGTATATATGATGAATTTATTTATAGTTTTGGAACCTCGTGGACGCCATGACGTCACAGTGAATTCTGATTAAGATCCGAACATTTCGTGCAAAATGCCAGCCCGTTGGACCAAACGAGACATTCAGACTGTGCCGCAAATACGATCGATTCAAAGCCGCTGTTGCCAAAGGAACAACTGCCAACAGAAACCAGGGAAAACATATATTTTATTATCTGGAAATAATCTACTCATTTGATCCATCTAATTAGCAGAGTTTTTATCACTATCACTCCAAAAACTCCTAGTTACCCTCATTTCATTGTTGATTTGAATCAGTTTGTCATATCACTGTGCTGTGGTCATCACTCAATTCCATTCGGGACTGAAAGTAAAGAATGATAATATACAGTGGGAATCAAATTTTTCCCTAAAATAGAAAACTTTTTTTAGGCGCTATTGACATGGGGAGTAAGCTGGTGAATGCGTGACGATAGCGTTACGAAAAGTGTGATCGGGCAAGGCGAACGGAAGTTGAGAGGGTAATATAAGTTAGTGAAGCTAGAAAGGAAGAATTACGTTCGTATATCACTGTAGGGGCAAGAGAGAGAGGTGCAAGCACACATTTACGGTCGAGTAGGCTCTGAAGAATTAGGAGAAAACTATCATACGTTGTCAGTTATTTTAGCGGGAGATTTCAATGTTTATTTCGCGTACGCAGATGAATAACTTTTGGTATACTTGCTACAAGATAAATTAGACCATGTTTGTGGTAGTCTCTGCGAATCATCTCGCTTGTTAAGGCAGTTGGGGCGTTTTCCAATTTCGATTGTTTCCCGAATTATCCTGGCCTGAAGACTTTTCTTCGTAGCAATGGTCTTGGTGTTTTCGAAGCTTATTGGCTTATTGTGTGGCTTGTTTCCTGGTGGTGTTTGAAGAGAGATGATGCTGGATCTGATTTGCGAACAGCTAGTTCATGTTCATAGGGTCTGTTGGAAATTCTTCTATTGGTCTGACCGATGTAAGTTCTAAGCAATTTGAACATGGTATTTCGTATATGCATTGTCAGTAACTCCATGGATGTAGGGTAGAAAAGTTTTTTTCTGGTTGGTCTGTTCCTCGGGTAACTCGTGTGGTGGGGTTTGTGGTTGCTGTCGTTGGATGAATCTTTGTATTTGGGAGACGGGATAGTCGTTTTGGTGAAGGGCGGCTGTGAGTTCGTATAGTTCCCTGGATCTATTGTGGTTGTCAGTGAGTCTTATAGAACGATGTATGAGAGAATTATTCAGAACGGAATTCAGCTGGGCAGGATGATGATGGGACTTGGCATTGAGATAGCGGTTAGTATGGGTAGGTGAAGGGCAGCTGTGAGTTCGTATACTCAGGTACCTGGTCAGGCAAACCAGATACCTGCTGCAACAACATAAATATGGGCCCCGAACAACAGAATGAATGTTTGCTGTGGAACACAGCAAACATAGAACTAGTAACGAGACTTGGGGACAAGGGAGATTACGACCTCGTCCTCGAGTCATGTAAGTACAAATTTAAGTCATTCTTGAAAATGGCATTCAGAATTTGACATATATATAATTATTATTTAGGCAAATATATAGTAAATGTCACGTTTGATTTCATTTGTGATTTTTTGCCAATATCAATGTAATGGTTATTTTAAGTTGATAATACTGCTGCATTAGGATGATTCACAATTATTCTCTTTTCTAATTTATGTTGGAACCCCAGTTCACTAAGATATTAACTGCGCGTACCTGCATAAAAAATAAAAATGTCCCTTTGCTAATTTGTTCATGAAGGATAGATGTTTTTTTTTTGCAACTGAGACTGTCTATAATTCTAAACATCCATGTGTGATGGTTACTTATAAGCTACCGCCAGACTTTTCATCGAAGAATACTTGAATTGGCAGAGGATGTCCTTATGGGAATCCTCTTAAATTCGTAATGACTTCACCATGTACGGAAAATAAATGAATATCCCAATATATTTAAGCCTAAAAACTCACAGGAAAAACATCTTCTTTCAAGATACAACGTTATTCAGGTTCGACAAACGAACCGGTGAATTCAACTAAATTGAATCAGCCCTCATTCGATTTATTCCAACACATCTTCTGGTTTGGCTCTCAAGGTATTCCAAATGACACAATCCACATGACATTTTATTTCATGTGATGTTGAATGTGAGTTCAGTTGCTACAAGTTTTAACCGAAACGAATCTCGGACTTTTGGTCCTCCCAATTAGGTATACATATGTATAATAAGTCGCCTCATTCATCTGAGTCTTTATTATTTTTGAATGAAGATATTGTATGAAATGAAATGAATTTTTTTGGCAAAAGTGTTTGTCTATACTATTGGGGAAATTGAATAGTAATGTAGGTTATCATAAAGTTTTTTGATACATAATACTTTTTTGAATATTATTTTATTTGTCACTACTGAAATTTTGTCAAAGCCATTCGCTATTTGAAATATTCATTGCGAATCGAAATAACTTCTTGATTTTCTACCGTTTCTGACGATAGTCATTCTCAATGTGAATTGTTTCTGTGTTTAAAATGTTTACCAGTTGGAAGATTTGATCTATTTTACTATCATCAAAACTTGCTTTAACAAGTATTTCAGCATATCTTTCAGGACTTAGTGATTCCAAATGTATTTTTTTTTTATTTTCAAGATTTTCTAAATAAACAAATGATGAAAATTCGCTGTCATCTATTAGTACTTGAATTTTATACCCCATACAGTGCATTTCTTAATGTCGCCCCTCCCTTTAATTTTTTGAACGGGTCAACTCAAAAAATTGCAATTTGGGATAATGAAATTAATGCATGAATACTTTATTTTGAAGTGAAATTGACAGATGAAACTTTCAAGATGACGACTGGGCGCCATCTGGGAAAAAACCAAATGGAAAGGGAGGTCTTGTGACACATCATTTTGAAGCTCCTGACGAATACTTCATAACTCTAGAATATGAAGTCAATATCTTCACCTACTACAAAATGGCGGAACATTTAATAATTTCCTGAAGACAAACACATTAATATCGATATTTCATTCTTCCATATGGCAATTCCAACAACCCGATAAGGTTTATTAAGTTATTTTTTGTTTATAAAAACGACAAAAAATGTCAGTACGACAATGAATATCATTGTTCAGTTAGAATATTCTCGTTTAGTTTTCGGTTTTACTAGTAGAAAGGTACCACGTCAACAATCTCTAAAATGGTCAATTCTCGTCCATTGGAAGAAAAAATTGAAGCGATTTTTATTTACGGTGCGACAGTTACGCGTCGCGTAACTTTCACGTGACCGAAAGGATTTTCAATGAACGTTTTCTGAATCGTCGTATCTGTAGAGAATATTTGAGGAAACTTGTATCCAAATTCACAACTACCGGTAGTGTACATAACAGGTCATCCGTCCAGCAAGTGCAAATGATTAGTGAGATGGAAACCATTGCAAGGCATTCTACCTATCTCCACAATATTTGTTTTAGTGACGAATGTACATTTTATAGCCTATATATTATTCTGATGTATAATCTGTATTTATGTAAAGTTTCATCTAAAACTGAAATTTCTTAAATGCAAATATACTGTTTTCTCAGTGTTGATATAAATTTCCACTGCTTATAAATAGTACAATACCCAGTGTTGTATCACCCACGTTGATTATATATTCTTTTTAGGAACTTATTCAGTATATTTTCTACAGAAATAACTTCTCCGAAGCCAAGTGGTCGCAATGAAAAAATGTTATTATAGATTGTATCTTACAGTTTTCTCACTTGAAAGCATATGGTTTCGAATGAAAACGTATTTCTGAATTTTATTGGCCTTTGCAGTACTATCGGTTTATCTCAAAATGGATTACCTACCTCGAAGTGGATTGCCGATGCAATTTACTTGGCTAAACTTCAGATACACGCAACGAATTTTGTAGAAATGCTATAGAGAGAACTGAGAAACATTTGTAATTATCTTTACATGTATGAATAAAAAAATGTTTTTCGTGCAATTGTATTTTATGTTGAATTATTCATTTATTCAGTCATATACTTCCAAATACTATTCGAAATCAGCGTGCATGTATATATTCACAATTCCATTGAAACATATGATGGAATTAGCCGATACTTGATGAAAATCCCTTATGGAGTATTCAAATAACACTCTATTGTGAGATTTCCACTATATAGTTTACAAAACCGCATTGAGTGTTTCTGATTGGAGACGCGAACATCACTTGCAACCTTGATAGCCTGGAATATCGAAGAAAGGTTGGGGATTTGCCTCTCTCCTATGTCACTTATCACATTTGATTCCACCATGTCAGAAATACGCAACGGATTGTGGCTGCTCATCGTGGTGAGGTTCAACTCGGTACACCTCGAACTCCACTGTTTAAGAACTCTTTCAGGAGAACTGCGTTTAAGTGGAATAAACTTCTTGAGAACGTTTTTATAAATGGATTCAATCTCCAGCGATTCAAATCCAATGTGAAGAGCTACTTTCGCATAGGCACCGCTCTGAGAGTGCCTTAAGGATTTTCCTGTAGTGCTTGTGTTTTGTCCTTGAAAAAATGTACAATAGCTTCTTCAGGCGTATTCAATACTAACTAACAAATTGTACGTCGTGTTTTATATGTTATAGTAACTTGAATCATAGATCAATTTCACGCTATAAGTTACAAAGAAAGTGGAACTTCCTCTCTGAATCCCAGGTCATTGAAGATAAGTCAGGTCTTCTGAGTACTCAAGGAACTTAAGAAAATAAAAAAATTATCGAACAATCATCATTTATGTGACAGAAATCAGTATTTTTAATTAACCTTCGTGGGTATTTTTCTTCTGCGATCTGAAAAAATGAAAATTGTAATGGTGAATTTTAGTAGTTCGGACTTCCACTGTCTAATATGATTCTAATATGATTTGAAATCTATGAAAGAATAAATGAAATCAGAATGAATAGCTGAAATATCAATTATATTGAGCAATGAAATGTGAAATGAAGTACCAATATGCCAAGACATATCGGTATCCAAGTTGATACCCAACAGATCAACGCAGCTAGCAAAATTGTGTGCCCTGACATTATGATATCCGATTTCTCCACATTCAACAGTTTAGAGAAAACTGATATTAGTGTTTTCGTAGTACTAACTACCTGTAAATTCTACTTGGTTTCTGTCACCCGAAGCTGAAGTTTTTTCCAGATTTTCATTGGATTATAAAACCTTTTGTTTTCGCCGGAGCAACAGCTCAAGACTCCGTATTTCCGATTACATTGTTCCAAATGTAGAAATCATATTGATAATCACTTGAAATATTGAGGCATTTCAAAAATTTGAGAATGTGTTTTTTCGAAAGACAATTCTTACCATTTTCACGTACAGGTCAAACTCGAACAGTTTTTCAAAAAAAATTGAAAAACAAGTTGAAGAGCCTTCACCAAGTTCATTGGGTACGATGGCAGGTACTTCATTAAAACCAGAAGCTTTGTTGATGTTCAGCTCTTTCAGTATTCTTTAAATGATACGCTTTCGGAAAGAAAAACCTGGCATCACGAATTATGCAAGGGAAAGAATGGGTGGTGTTTTTCCTTGAAGGTCATCAGCTCATCTGTAAAGAAGGTTGCAAATTGTTCAAAAAGTGAATTTGCTTTTTCCATCGCTGTTGCTACTGAGCCATTCACTTGCGTTGGAAAGGGAATTTTAAACATGGTGAAATGTTGACCAGCGGCATTAGCCACTGACCAAAAAAAATCTAGACCCATTGGAACTTGCAAGAAGTTTGTTCCTAATTCTCTGGTTGTGCGAATCTTTACTTTCATTCATCCATAATTTGCATTTGCTGCGGTCGATAGGTGAGAATATTAGAGACCACGGCTCTCTCAAAACCTTCGTTGAACCATGGTGTGTCGTTAGTAGATCGATTTATTGAAAAAGGCATATAAACATCCATGTCTCACATATTTGTTAGTTTAGAAGCACAATTGTCGGTGGTCAAGTATCATTCAATGTCCGTTGTAATATTAGTCAAGGAAGTAGTTATTTTCCGGCAGACATTTGTCAGATTCTGAAATTCACTTCAAAATATTTATCTTGTATCTCTCCTCGACACCTCTATTAGTCTGATTCGGTTTCTGTAAGTGTTCTTTATAAACTAACATTAGTGCAAATCGCTTCATCGATAAATGAGTCTGCACTTAAAATTTTATATTTCCTCGGTATTCCCAAGGATGCTATTACGATATTTATAGTTTGCTTGTTTTCTTCTGTAGAATTTAGGAAAAGAGTAAAGTGGGTGATAAATAACTAGTGTCAATTATATTTCCGGATCGCCTTCGGGAAACAGTAAATTGTACATGATTAATCGTTGTTGGGCAACTCAAAATACATAAATAAATCATAAGATACGCAAATAAATTGTTCACAGATATAAGAATTCCTTTATGTTCATGAGCTGTTATTTTCATAAGTACCTATTGATTGTTGTTCCAAAAAACCGTTAGTCGTTCTGTTTTTCTCGGTCATATATCATTCAATATATCTGAATCAATTAATTTATGAAATGGCAAATGGTACCATTTTTGTGGACGGATGGATTTTGGGTGGATATAACCACTGTGGTCCGGTTTACAAGAGCTATTTCACACAATTTCAGTTGGCCTTTATCAAAAATTATTATAGGTATGTCATTCGATTTGTGCTTCCACACCGAGTAATTTACGATTTGAGCTATGTTGCATTAAGGAATAGTTTTAAAGTTATAAAAAATTCAATTAAAATCGCGCACGGGACACCCAATTCTTTCGCTTCAATAAATAAAAAAGCCTTTAACCCTTCGAATATGAATATTGAGGAATAGTGGATAGTTGAATAAACAATAAAAAGAAGAAAAGAAAAATTAGGTCTAGAGAAACGACATCAGGTGCTAAGTTAGATTCACTGAATGCTCAGCAAATACTCTTTGAATTTATGTCTAAATACTTTACTTGCAAATTCAAAAGTGAACTATCAACTTTATAGATATTTTTGATGCAAGATGCGACATTGTGAGTGAAAGAACGGCAGCATATTTCTTTGGACTGTTTTAGGATTTTAAGAATTGTTTGTAGACAAATGTTGAGATGTGTAAATAGGGAGGTGTAACCGAAGTGAAAATATTGTAGAGCATGCAGGCCATATGATGTCGTCTGTTGCACATAGTGAGCCATCTAAGTTTTGTCAAGTTTTCCTGTAACTGATATGGGTTCAAATTTACGAATTCCAAAGAAGATAAGTCGAACAAATGATGATTGTATTTTCTGGATACGACGTATTTATGATCACATTAAGGAAGAGATATACACTGCATCGCAGTGGTTGAAACGCGATAGTACTAGAGAATCACATAGCATTTTTGTAATATCAACTGATAAATACTGCCTTCGGGAGCCGATTGTTTTCAAAGAAGAAAAAGCATGTTCTTGCTTATTAGTTACATGTTTTTTGAAATGTAGAGATGTATCGACTGTCAATTCTAAACTTTTATGTGATGATTCGAGAGTTACTTTTGCATCACCGATTATAAAATTTTTCAAAAAGTTTGGTACATTTGTATCAAAGCCACTGATTTTTTTAAATTTATTTTCGGAGCATGATCAGTTGAAATTTTATATAACGAACAAAGATCGTCATTGATAAGCTCTACTGATAACTCGAGATCTGTTAGATTGAAAAATTAATATATTTGAATATTGTCCGCAGGAAGATGATAGCTACAGTATCTTAAAACATTTACAAAATTTGAAGTATATAATGTAATTAAAAGTGGCCCTAAGATGGTCCTCTGAGAGACTCCCGAAAGTAACTTTCGATAAGTTACCTCTTCATCATCCAGTTTTACCAACTGTGTTCTATTATGTGAGTATGAAGTCATTAACATACACGGTGAGTGACTGAAGCCCAAATAGTGTAACATTAACAGGAGAATATTATGATTTATTAGGTGAAATACCTTTAGTAGTCAAGCAAAAGCAATATTTTTATCGTTAGCATCAATAATGTCATCTAACCCATCAGCCATAGCCGTGGTGCAACTATAACCTTGCCTAAACGCTGATTGATTCAGGGGTAATAGGTGATTACAAGTCAAGAAATCTCTTATCTGAGTTTCCATCATCTTCTTAATTATTTTTTAAGAAACTTGAAGCACACTAATTGCATGAAGATCACTGAACTCCAGTGGGTGGTTTATTTCAGGTAAAGGGATGACTTTTGCGGGAAAATAATGTGAGAAAATAAAATTCAATAAACTGTGAATTATTGTGTGACTAGCGATAGGCACAATCAAAGGAAAACTCCTCTCCTCTCTTCGTTTGAAGGTGATTGACAATGTTTCGTGGTGCATTTCATTAGTTTGGACTTCCATTGTCTAATATGATATAAAATGATATGAAATCCCTGAAAGAATCTATAAAATTTAAAAAGATCAGCTAAAAAATAACAATTATATTGAGCAAAAAAAACTGAAATTACAATGAAATAAAATACAAGCAACAATTAAATATTGAACTATTAACAAGAAATGAAAATTAAAAATTATTAATAAGAAATGAAAATTAAAAATTGAAAGATTCCAAGCCAAGTTACTTCACGACGTTTCGATTGTTAGTATAGACGATGAAGACGATGAAAAATTACCAAATTTTAAACTCGACTACGCTTTTTTCTGCATTAGTGGCGTTTGCTGTATAATTTCTAATCTGTTTAGACCCAATACTGTTCGAGTTGATTATTTCGAAATCTCTGGAGAGATTTTTCTCTTATTTTTTGCATCACTGCAGTAGTATCAGTAATCCAAGAAGCATACTTTTTATTCTCGACAAAAACACTTTTTTGGTGCATGCAAGTCGATTAAATAAATAATATTATCATTAAAAATATTTATTTCAGTGTCAATATTTTCAGTTTCAAGAATGAGATACAAAAATTGTACCTATTTAATTTGAGTGCGATGAATTCTGTTATCATAATTCGCAAAAATGTTGCCGTTGCAACACCATACATCTCTTTTAGAGAGATTAATCATGGCACTTTTCATTAGGTTCAGTCTCCTCTTTTTTAGATCTTCCTGAACGGAAATGCTGGTTGACTTCAGGTGTTTTTTATATCGCGCCACGGTGTCGAAAAATTGCACCAGAACAGCTGACGGATGTCGGTATTTATGTTTTCGTTCGGTACTAGATGGCATTTTGAAATATTTTTTTCGGTGATGGTTGTTACTTTCATATTCTGATTTATAATTTGCAACACACCAGTAACTAAATTCTCACCAGTATTAATCTGATATTTTTATTTCTAGATATTTGCTCGATATCATCGATTCGAGATATTAGATCACAGTTTACCTGTTTTAATTCTACGATATTCAATTTCAAGTCCGATATGGTTCGGTCATATATGTCACTGACTTTTTTGATGTTTTATCCACTACCCTTTGTAGATATTCTTCGATAATATGTCTTTAGTTTTTGATTCAACAATCGTGGCTGATCCAAATCTCCAATAATCGAAGAAACACTTCCAACTAATTTATGAAATGACACAATGGACATTCGATTATTGAAATATCACTACAAAACATACTTAAAATCAATAAGTATCAGGACAGATACGGCGATGTGACCTATTCATTCACCATCAACATACATGGTGGGGTATCCCATACGACACGGTCCCTGTAAACCAAACCAATATTTTTTTCGAAAATTTCTCCATTTCATTATATGTATATTGATTAAGGCTGCAGAAGGAAATTATTTTTGAGTCTATAGGGTGTCTCAAAAAAGTGTGACATGTCGAACTTGTGTTTTTTTAAGGAACACCCTATTATAGTATTTCGTTACACTTTTCAATAGGTCAGGAAACAATGATATTATTTCATTTGAGGTACTATATACCTAACTATAACCGTCCTCAAGTTTTTTATGAAAATGTAATAAAAGGCTAAGAGCTTTCGAAAGTTTGGAAATGAAATGAAGATCAGAATTGATTGCATCACAGGAAGTTTTTAAGTCAACCAGGAAAAAAATATTTATAAATCTGGGTATCATCAGCACATTGATGAATCTTACAAAATTCAAGATATTTGAAAAAATCAGCTGTATATGAGGTAAATAAAAGTGGGCCTAGTATACTACCCTGTGGTAATCCCCGTGAGATAGTTCTACTTCCAGTTAGCTCACCATTTATTGTCGTTTGCTGACTACGATTTCCCAGATAGCTTTCGATGAACTTTAGCACCTATTCCCCCATTCCAAAATATCTAAATTTTTTACAGAGCAGGTTATGGTCCAAAGTATCAAAAGTTTTGCTATAATCAATTAAGACCAATATCGTACTCTGTTTCTGATCACAAGCTCTAAATGCATCATCAGTAACATTTACAGGTGCCGTTGTAGTACTATGCCCACGGCGTAAACGAGATTGGGTAATGGGTAAAATTTTCTTTTTATCTAGTATACCTTGAATTTGAAAGGCAACTATATTCTCAAGAATTTTAAAAATGGTAGGTAAGGTACTAATTGGTACTAATTGGTACTAATTTTCAAATTTATTCCGTCTGCTCCTAATGCAATAGTTTTTATGTTGCGTGAAAAGTTTTCAACTTGTTCAACGGTGACAGGGTAGAAGTTAATGTCACGGTTGCCGCCGTGTTCAAAATATCTATCCAAAAAACAAGTATATTCATGGCTACTGCAACTAGGTATGTTTTTAATGAAGTAGTCATTCAGGTGATTAGGATTATTAAATCCATGGCAAAGATTTGATCTTTTTTGATTGATATTGAAATAATCCAAAGCCTTCCAAAATTTGTTTGGTTCCTCCTTTGCCTTAAACTTCAAGTTAGCTTCTTTCCGCTTTAATTGCTACATTCACAAGGTTTCGCAATTCTTTGTAGTATAACCAAGACGTGTCCGATTTTTGTTTTCTATATTTGGCGAAAGCTTCATCATAAATTTTAAGTTATCAGTTAGCCAAGGAACGGGATATTTAGTAATTCTAACAGATTTAACCGGGGCATGTTTAATGAAAAGTTCAGACACATATTGAGTCCAAACTTCAATCATATCATTAACTTCATTGAGGGAGTAAATTATAGGCCAGTCAATAGAATGTAGATCTATTAGAAATAAATTATATTCAAAATCTGAGAAATTACGAATCGTAAAATTGAGGGCCATTTGTTTATCTCTTTTGAGCGTTAGGAAGCCTTCAACTCTAAACATATGATCGGAAATATTTTCCATATTCAGTACATTCTGATCATAAATTAGTAATTCATTTGAAAAAGATAAATTGAAGAGTTGCTAGTTTCAGTTATTCTTGTGGGTAGTGTAACAACTTGATGCATATTGTACTTTGAAAGCAGGTTATTCAATAAAATAGCATTGGGATTATCGGGTTTCAGCAAATCTACGTTCAGATCTCCACCGAAAAGAATAATATTGTATTCTCTTATAAACGATATAAATGAGTTCTCTAGGTTTTCTATTGCAGAGTTCCAGTTAGAGGCTGGATGCCTATACACTGTTCCCAAACATAATTTTTTACCTGCAATTGCCGACGATATCCAGAGACTCTCTAAAGGAGAATCATGGCATTGTTGAGTTTCCACAACTTTATACATGACTACAAAAAGTTACCCCTACCTTCCCTGTCCACTCTCACGAACCTATACTTGGAAATTTCATACACATTAGCATTTTCGGCAGAGTTGAGCCAGGTTTCAGAAAGACCAATAACAGAATAAGATTATGAGGTCAAGACGTCTCAAAATTCATCAAAGCCTGTACGAAGTGACCTGACATTCAAATGAGCAGAGTTAAAGTTAAATATGTTTTGTTTCATAATAATATTCAATGATAAGAAATGTGAAGCTTCAAGTTAGTGAATGAATCACATTTTTCCTAGTATAAGCTAAGCTAACGCACTTGTATAGTGAAGAACATATGGTATAATATTAAATAACAGTAATTTATTGGCTAATAAAGCACAATTATATTTCAACATATTGCCTGAATTATACATTCCAGTACGGTGTTATTCATAAAAAAAAACTGAAGTCATACTCATCAGTTAGCTAGAAAAAGGTATTAACAAAATTGAAAAAAAGAGAATAATATAAGAAACAAAAAAGAATAATATAAGAAAAGTGTTGATTAGTGTTAGTACCTCAAAATGAAAAATCTGAGATTCTAAAGATCTTCGATTAAATAAATTGGTTTCTTTATGTTATCACTTAAAATAAACACTTTTCCGGATTTTGATGACCATATTTTTTCTTGGCCTGCTTGAGAAGATTATAGCGATAGTTAGTTAAATCGTCGTAAATTGAAATTTCAGAATTTTTCAACATGGATTTCTTGACGGACATAATTTCAGATTTCTTCGAGTTTGTAATGGAAGTTACTAATATAGGACGATCAGAATAAATTTGGACACCAATTTCTATTTCACACGTACTAACTGAAGCTCTCCAATCACGTCTACTCGCTTACGATGCTCATACTCGAATAAAGATTTCTAAAAAAAATAAAAGGTCCTCAACTATCCTACAATGATATAAAGGCATTGTTAATGAACAGTCTACGCTTTATTTTGTATTGATTCTAGCGGAATTCGAGAACGGGAATAATTTGCGCTTCATGGATTATCAGAATTTTCACAGAGTGTGACATAACTTTTGGCGATGACATCAATATTTCCAACATGCTTATCGCAAAAGAGGTTATTGATCGTGACTCCAAACACAGATCATAATGACTCTAATAAGATATAATCTTGTTTCCAGTAGAGTTAAACTCCACAATGTCAGTGAAGAAAAAACAGAGGTTTCAAACTCAAAACATAAAGCCTTCTTTCGATAGTCCATGAGAAAGGAGAAAAAGTATTTTCCACAAGCGTGCAGTAGGATAATTTTGGATTAAAAGGGTTATATTTTTAGGAGTGACTAATTTTTGGGAAAGAAAGTTTTTGACTTTCTACTACTCCATCTCAATTCAAAAAATGTGGGAATCTTCCAAAGAAAGGAAGGAAGCAATCAATTTATTTTAAAGAAGAAACTGTATACATTGATGTGTAGATCATGCAAAAAAGTAACTTTCAGACACAAACTGGAAGAAAAAGCCCTCCTGAAACAACTATTTTCATATAAACATTGAATAATACGAATGAAAAATTATTTCTAAACAACTACTTTTATATGAATACCGAATTATACAAAAAAAAAAATCTCTATTCAGTTTGTATTCCAAACATTCGTTATGGAATTAAATCAGATATCATCAACAGGATTTCTACACAGTATACTAAATGAAAGGTAAAAATTTCACTTACATAGAGACTTTTAGGTTCGTGAATTTTGTGACCTGAGTATGAGGAATAAGAAAAGTGTTCTACCATATCTTTGAATCGGTTTTCTTGAAACTGGAGAGTTGAGAATGGCTCAATTCCAGCAAGGGCTTGTATGAACAGAAAAAGCATTCAGACAAAGACATTTGTGCCAAATTCGAGATTATATTTCGAAATTTTTCCATGTTCTTTCATTCTTTCTTAGACATTCACCTCACCAGTAGCTACAAACTTTGAACATAATCTTACTTCGATGGTCGAGGGTAATTATATCGGTCTTATCGGCTTGTATCTCCACTAGTATGGCTGTAATGTCGTATAGGCTGGGTAGCCCAATCTTTCGACACCACGCCCTTAGATTGTCACCAGTCTAATTAACTGGTCATCACTGCTGATCTATCAATTATTGCACCAACCCAGCTTCTGCTCACATAAACGATATCTTCAACGAAATTAGAATAGAATCGTAACTTTACAGATGGTTGAACGAGTATAAAGTACTACCTGGTTATTCAAAACTTAATATTTGATCATTCGAAGAAAAAACAAGCAAAACATTCAAGTGGTCTTCAACGAAATGAAGATTGTATAATTAAAAGTGGGAATATACCAATCTTGTGGTCTTTATGCAAAAAATGCTAGTTATGAGTATATTTACTATCCCATCTAATTCATCATTGTTTATACGAGGTGTCAGAATCGGCAATACAAAAATACAACTTTCTTGTCTATACCAGACAAGGGATCCACCCCGGTTCTGCACGGGTGCTGTTACTGAATATAAATTCACACACTGGAAATTTATGGACATGGAAAAACAGTGATGAAACGGTAACTTCATTTTATGAATGCTCCTTTTTTTTCCCGCGGCTGGCGCTCCAGTTGGAATATTCAAAAATCTTTTTCTATCGCACATCTACAACATAAAACGAACCTACATACAAAATTTCAGCCTTTGAAAATACACCGGTATGGAGAAACAGTGATGAAAAAGTAACTTTATTTTATGAATGCTCCTTTTTTCCCGCGGCTGGCGCTCCAGTTGGAATATTTAAAAATCCATTCTTATTGCACATTCTTTCTCAAACAGGATAACCTTCTTACAAGAGAATACAAAAATTCAAATATAACTCTGAATATATACATAAAGCACCTATTTATTGCATTTTACCTAATACATTTTGTCTTTGATAATGTAAACTTCATTACTATTTATTCCACTTCATCAAATGAGATCTAACTTCACTGAGATTCGCTAAGAAAGATAAATTGTTTGTTGCTTTAATTAGGGTTAAAAAGAACTCACTATCTCTCATTGGCCATTTTCTCCTCATATTTCTTACATACTAAGAAACTAAATATTTTGAATAGAGATTAGAAACAATCCCCAGTTCTCAAAGTTCCCACACTGTAAGATGTGATAACTACTTGCCAAAATCGGGTACTTTCCTGACTAATTCCACGACGGACATTGTATTATATCCGACAAGCATTTCTGCAAAGTTTGTCACAAGAGAAATTTCAGATGGACGAATGACGAATCTACAATAACTTCCTCTGAGGGACACTTGCACAAATTCTACTGTGTCGGAACATTGTGAAAGGTGAATTTCTCATATTCAAATTGAAATATTTTTCTGGCTACGTATGTATCTTTTCTCGACACAGTTATCAGGCTTATTGACTTTTTCGATCTCCCCCACTTTCACCCATAGGCTGGTGCAATGAGAATTACCTGCAAAATGGTAGTGATCAGCGTTACGTTCTTAACGAATAAGGTGTTGAGAGAAAATTATAGGGTATGTTTTCACCTAGAGTCAAGCAGTAAAAATAAGAATGGGATGACCCCAAACATAGAAACGTGGCCTGTTACAATACCAAACTTTCATATGGCTGCATAGTCAAGTACATTCACTAATTCTCGAAAGATAAAATCAATATTTCGATCATTCCAGTAGCGTAAAGCACATCAAAACATGGCGATGTATCACTTCTAAAAATTGGCAACTGCTATTTGAGTGTTTCTCAACATTTTGTTGATATAAGTTGGCGTATTCAGAATATAGGCGCAAAAATTTCAACATATACCTAACTGGCATGAAAATACATTCTTCCTGACATTTTCTGAAGAAGTTATTCAATATTTTTCAATTCTATTTGCAGGAATAGCTTGTATGAAGTTGGTTCTACGACAGAAGTTCTCTAGATGTAAAAAATAAAAATTTTTGCCTATATTTTTTTGGGTTCAAGTCATTATTTTTTTCTTGCACTTTATCGGCCTGTATCCAATTTATTTATTGAGTTTTTGGATTCCCATGTGCTTTTTGCCCTAAATATTCATTTGTGATTTTCACAGGATTTGTCATAAACAATTGCCATTTTCATCAAAAGCTGAATTGTTCTTTATTTTTCTCCTAACATTACCAGAATAGCAAAAAGTCATATCGAGTAAACAAGATTTATGTAATTATTGAATCAAGTAATGATGCATTTTAGTGATAATGATTGGCAATCTCAATGAAGTTTCCAGTTTGACTCCAAGCCAATTAACACCACACTATCAGTTAAGGGGATCTATCTTGGAAGCCAAGATCAAACCAGTCAGGCGATTACATTTAACATTGAACACCACGTGGATCCTGGATTCAAGATATTCTCAACTCTACTCACACATCAGCGATTCCAAGTCGTGAACCGCCATGTACGTTCAAAAATCGTTTAAGGTACATATACCAGTTCTCACTGGTGCCTGCAACCTTCTTGACGTCACAGCGACCAATACATTTTCTCGTAGGAGTCTACAGCTTACTATAAAAATTGGTCAGTCTATGTCTATCGTGCAGTTTAGTTGACTTGGAAAATTACATGTCGAACGGACGCTGTCGGTCGTCAACAGGCTTTACGCTCATTTGCTATAGCACAAAATTCCGGATGATAAATTTGTAAGTACTGATTGGCAGGATTAGCCTTGTAGCCGATGCCCATCCCACCATTAGTTTTCAGTGACCCAATTCGAAGAGGAGAGCGTTTGAAAGGCCTACCTACGTCACTACTAGAGCGGTGTGAGTATTCGGTGGAAAGTGAAAAAGCTATACTCACTTTTCTGGCTGATTCAATATGTTCGCGGCTGCGGTAGCGGTCGCCCCAAAGTCCTTATCGCAGCCCAAATGAACAGTTGTGAAGGTCAAGTCAACATTGGTCGCCCCGAAAACGAAATAAATTGCAGCTAGGCGCCCTATAACGCACCCAGACACTACACGCACACAAACTGGCAAACTGCTCAAACTCAACTCGCACGTCTCACCACTCCGAGCCGTTCTGGCTTATTTTCATGCAGAAGTGGTGCGAGTTTTCCTCGTTAGGGGCGCTGAAAACTGAATTCAAAGATGCCCGATGCTGAAAGTTAGCTGAAATAGCTCGTTCCACGAGGTGGAATGGATGTGATAAAAGAGCGCTGCTATCTTGACACAATTCCGGATCGCCGGCATGTCTTATGTCGACGCCGAGCGCCATTTTTGCATGCGCCATCCTGTCAGCGTCGATTACTAAATACCCATTACCTTCGTTTTTTAACACGATCTCGTGAACATTCTCGATGGATAATTTCACTTATTATCAGTTTAGATTTTAATCTCTCAGCGATAGCATGAACGTAGTTATTATCGAGGGAATTCAGTAAAGTAGTTCAATCAATAGAATGCAGGAAATGGATCTGGGTAGTAAAAAATGCTGGAGTGCTGGATTCTGGCACAGAGTTGTAAAATGATATATGGAACCTGTAGTGGCTGTCGAGGAATCCGGAGTATCAGGGTCGTGCGCTAGACGAGGAGAAGGGTAGATTAGGGAAAATACTTTTTGTTGAATCTGAGCTAATACAATAAAGACAAATTTTTTATTTTTGTATGTTTCTAATGGATAGAGTCGAAAACTACTCAACCGTTTTGAACAGTTATTTCACCTATAGAAAGCTACATAATCAGCGAGAAATATGGATTGTATTCAAATTCGAGATCCTTACAAAGATTGTAATAATATTACTGAAGGTATAAAAAATTTGCTTTTGAAAGACATTTTTGACGTGCGCTGTGAAAACTATTGGTGATACTCAAAAAAGTGTACATGTTTAATGTACATGGGTAATCTTAATTACCTATGTCAAAAATAAGCGTTTATTGCTCAAATGAGTCAAACAAATAAAATTCCTATTATGACATTATTCCTAATCAAGGTTCATTATGAAACTATTTGCGATGGCATATATTAGTCTGTCAAGGATAGCTTATTATACCTATTCCAATGTTTGAAATAATAATCACATATAATGTAATATATCATAAATTAATTGGATAATATTAATCTTTAGCAAAGGTTATTATCATTAGTTACTAGCTGGAATATCCGGATTCGCTCAGGAAGTATGAGATTATGTGTTATTTGAAATGAAAGGATGAACTTTAAATTATAAGAGGTCGATATATCTTTATATAGGTACCCCTACCAATGGAGAGCCCCATCCATAGAAAACACGTTCCGAATGGTTCACAATCTTCCAGAACTTTCCACACAGACTACGAGACTATTCTGGAATGTTCCACAATGATTTGGGATGTTCCAGTCTGTTAAAAAAATTGAAATATGTTTTTCCGTTAACCGGAACATTCAAGTATGTTCTACAATGTTGTGGAATGATGTCGAATACTCTCGAATGTTCAGAATTGTAAATAGACATTTCCTGAGAGCGAAACTTCCAGCCCTTATATCTTCAAAGGCACGCCCTCCAGATAAAAACGGAAAAATTCTTCGTGGATAGGCTGGTGTGACATTATGACAGAGAAAAAAATAGGCATATCTGTTCTGCCACCCGTGCGCGCTATTACTCAATAGTTCACACTGGGCAAAATCCTGGGCAAAAGCTATTGTATATAATGAAATTCTGTAATAAGTTCACGAATGAAATTTCAACAGTAAAAACTGAAAAAACCTGAATTTTTGTTAAATCTGGAAGCGTTGACTTGAACTATATCTCTCGACAAAACTACAACTTTATATTGCTATTGAAGGAAGCAACTTATCGTTATTTATGATGAATCTATTGAAAACACTTTTCCCTTACCAGAACAAAAATGCTGTCTCCCGACACGCAACAAAAACTGTCATCTCCTGACGAACTTACCTTAGTTAACGAGAAGCGCGTCAAGAGACAGCATTTTTGTTTCTAGTGAGGAAAAAGTGTTTTCAATAGATTCATTTTACACCAGAGGTTCCAAATTTATGATGAAATTAATATTTGCAATAGCATGTGTGTCTCGTTGTCCAAACAAATAGGTCTGCATTCATTTCATATATCAAGAAAGAAGATCTTGACAAGGAACCAGAAAACTTCTCAATAAAATAATTTTCAATACTGGCAGTAATACAAATTCCGATGTAATCAACAGAAATGTATGTAATTATAGTTCACCTATCAATTTTTCTTATAAATCTATACCTAACCTTGGAAATTTATCTTCAAATATCTATAAACTTTTTCATAATGAACAAAGTATCAAAATATGCAAAAAAAAATATTAAAACTATAAAGAATTTGAATACTAAATTGAAAGATAAAACGGATACTCTACAAAAAAGTCAAATGTGATTTATAACATTCCTTGTAAAAATTGTAACTTGGACTATATTGGAACAACATCTACAATTTTTGTTTGAAGGTCGTTGACAATATTTCGTGGTGTATTTCATCAGTTCGGACTTCCATTGTCTACTATAATATAAATTGATTTGAAATCGCTGAAAAAATTTAAAAAAGATCAGCCGAAAATAACAATTTTATTAAACAAAAAACTGAAATTACAAAAAAATAACATACAAGCAACAAACCAAAAAAAATAAAAAATTCGGGTGATAACTGGACTTATTCCTCCGAGATCTGACTATTTATAGGTCATTCGAGTGCTTTCACCTCTTCCCTCTCTCCGCTTCATTGGATTAAACGGAAGATGACCGTTTGGCGAGAAATGGTCGTTTTTCGCTTGATTAGAGATTTCCATATGTTATGTATCTCTACGCTAGCTTGCAGCTAGGCGCTTGGACAACATATACGCGGCTTCTTTGAATTTTCTCCTAAACCAGTGTTCCTCTTTGTGAATGATTTGGTCATTTTTCGTTTGATGATGGGTTTCCATATGTTTCGTATATCTACGCTGGCCTGGCTGAATACGTTGTTGGACAACATGTATGCGGCTTCCTTAAATTTTCTCCTGAACCAATGTTCCTCTCTGTGCAAGATCTCAGCTTGGGACCACTCGATGTTGTGTTGATGGGTCCAAACATGCTCTGCTATTCCGGATTTGCTGCTTTCTCCTCGATGTGTGTGTTTCTTGTGCTCTTGTGCAATGCTCACTTTCAATGGCCTCTTAGTTTCACCGATGTATGATTCTCCGTACTCGCAGGGTATCCGGTAAATGCAATTCTTGGAATCGCAGTCCGCGTTTGGTGGCCTGGTTTTCGTGAGGCTGTTACGGATAGTGCTACCAGATCTGAAGCAGGTCCTGATGTTATACTTGGACCCAATCCTTCTTATCCTTTCCGATAATCCTCTGATGTAGGGAAGTACAAGTACTGGTTGTGGCGGCGTCTCTTCCTTGTGGAGCTCTTGCTGTCTTCTAGAACAGGCTTCAGCTAGCAATGCATTGTAACATTTCGAAATCGTCAATACAACGTATTTTGTCAAAAAACAAATTCCATCCATACAAAATACATTTTGTTCAAGGACTACATCCAGGTAATAATCTTCATGTTTCATTTTTAATAACTAAAATATATTCCCATATTCAGGAGATGCTGATAAAAGATTGAACTTCATTGCATCTCTTGGAAAATTTACCAATACAAAATCGACTGAATATGTGGTTTCAACAAGATGGGGCACCTCCACATAATAATAGAATAGTTACCCAATATTTGGATGATGCTTTTAATGAGAAATGGATTGTAAATAAGGGTCCAATACCATGGCCAGCTCGAAGTCCAGATATTACTTCACTAGATTTCTTTTTGTGGGAATTTATCAAAGACTTAGTTTATATGCGACGTCCACAAAATGTAGAGGCTTTGAAAAATAGTATCACAAATGCGTGTGCTTCCATAACGCGAGAGACGCTTTTAGCTGTCACAAATCGGGAATTACAAAAAAGATGCAATATGTGTAACTGGATAAAATTGAACAGATAATTAAATCATAACTGATGGATTAATTTTATTAAACTCGTATTATTGCATTTATTTTGACTTATTCATGGTCTTTATTATAATATGCAATAAAATTGCCTTTTTTCATCAGTATTCAAGGAAAACTACAAGTGTGCTATATGGCTGAACTCAGAGTTTATTGCAGAATCCAAAAACGAATCGGAAAATCTAGGTTATCATTCAAAAAAATTGGCGTCGGTGTCGCGACGCCCTAATGAATGACGGCTATTGCTGGATCCCTTCGCAAATAGGAGGACCCTTTGACATCAAAATCATCTGCCTTCACGAAATATGAATATTCTTTCTCATTAGGTTCAGGATATTCGCTTATAGCTTCGATTTTATCGAGGTTTGGTTTTACTCCTTGTTCAGTTATTACATGTACTAATAAATATCCTACTTATTTTTTTAGAAATTCACATTTACATGATTGAACTTTGATATATGCCTTTCGTAAACGTTTAAATACTTCGGTTAATCGGGAAATATGGTCATGGAGTGACTGAATAGATAATTATGTCGTCCATGCAAACTATACATCTTTCATTTTGTATTACTAGTAGAATATTATCCTTTCTCTACTTGAATTTGGTGTAAACCTGAAGTATGTACATTGTCCAAGTTAATAAGTCGCTCATGTTTTTTTAGAGATACTTATCAACAGTTAGGTACTTGATTCCATTTTCTCTATAGTCAATGACTTTTATTAAAACAACGATAAAAATAAAAACAACAATAAAAATATCAATTGGCGCTCCGGGGCGACTTTATTGATTCCAGTGGCGCATTTGCTTTTTCAGCTGCAGGAAAACTCGGAAAAACCTGCAGCACCACATCATCTGAAGATCTTGATTTACCAATGTCCTCTCTCTTATAAAACAAAATGTAGGGTTTCTCCAGAGGCTCCAATAGATTCAATGCATCGCCAGAACATTTCGTGACACGACTATCGTCAAACTTAAACCATTCCGTTTCGTCTTTGACCAAGGTGTAATAATGACCAAATTCAACGCCAGAACCACAGTGAACAATGACTGCATGAATATTATAATAGTGGTCTGCTAGATTGAAATGTTCATCTATTTCGAACCTTCCAAAGAGTTTCTTGCTTCCACCAAAAAAGATTTTCTCACTCGTTGAGTGTCAAAGCAGGAATCGAACACACATTCACAATAGTGCTTGTTTCATAAGCTACCAACTGACATGATGTATAATCGAATATACAATCAATATGAATAAATACATAAATATAATTATTGGATATGTGTTGATAGAATTATTTCAAAGAATACAATAAGCATTTATTATAATTAGCAGTAATGTTTGAATGGTACATGAAACATTACAGATTTTTGAGATCAATGAATGTAGGTATAGGTGTAGGTAGCTATAGGTATATTTAAATAGTAGCAGAGTAGTGACCAGTTTTGTTAAATGTTTTCCAGAAGATTTATGAAGATAATATCTTTTTGGCTTTCCATTTCTCCATATTCATACAAAAAATGTGAAAAAACTTCTGAAGAAAGGAAGAAAGCAATTAAGTTTAAAATAAACTCTTATTTTTTCCTTGGTGATATCTGGAGGAAGTGTTTCTGCTGTTTTTCGTTTTGAAATTAATATACTTACCAGCTTCCGTATCAATTAACGATTTAAAGGTTATGTCGTAGATATATCAAGATTGTTTGGACTGACTGTGCGTAATTTTGCATTCAAATGAGGAATTTCTGTGTAATCATTTCTTGTGATGTTTCTCTGTTCGGGTGTTTTGTTGATTTGGATTTCTTTGATAGGAGGACCTATAGAGAGATAGTCGATTTGAAAATCCTGACAATCATCATTGTTCTCAACTAGATAATAGTTAATGGGTTCGAGGTCATTTTAGAAATAATTTACGTCGTCGTATGTAGGTATCATATTGAAAGGGGTGTATTTTTAGGAGAGAATAATTTTTGGGAAAGATAGGTTTCGGCTTTCCACTTCTTAATCTCGATACAAAAAATTTGGGAATCTTTGAGAAAAATGGAGATGAATGTATTATATTCTGGATATGAATAATATTCTGTTCCATAATATGGTTTTTGCTTATAATGCCCATAATACGGTTTTTGATTAGCTGTATAATCTGTGAACCTAGTCAGATTCTAATTTGGATTCATACAATGTGTTTTCTAAATATTCGGTTTTTGAAGTTTTGGCTAAGGTTGTATTACAAAATTTCTTTGTTGTCGGAAATTCGTATTGGGTGTCATTTGTTGAAAATTTGATTGTATTTATCGAGGTGGAAAATTTGATTGTCTATGTTGAGGTGGACTTCAAAAATTATGACTTTTTTGGGAAAATTAGATTGATTCTGATTTTGCAAATTTGGCCGTGGTTGTTTTTTAAATTGACTAGATTCGTTTGGAATTGTAGATCTGAAGTTCAAGTTTGGTCTTAGTTTTTTATTGAAATTTGTATCCATTTTTTAAATATTTTGAGATTCGAAGTAAAGGAGTTGGATTTGTATTTCTATGGTGCTTCTGCCATTTTTTTGGGATTGATTGCACTTAATTTTGTCCAATTCGAGATGCTTAGCCTATTAGTGATTTATTAATGTAATTTGTACCTCTTTCTGTTCTGGTGTAAGAGTGGATTCATTTATGTACGTTGTGGTTTTTGTGTGAATGGAAAGCAAAAGTCGAAACTTGTGCGAGATAGGTACTAAGGAAGCCTTGCCTTTTACCGTGTGAGTCTTAACACGGGTTGGACAATAGGAAGTTCGGCCTTGCGATTCGAACCAACAATTCATACAGTGATTGATTGAGTGAGTGAAGCAAACCACCCACGTCATCCCAACAGGCTACCGTCCCTGATAGTTTAATAGTTCGATTTCTGGTGGATTGTTTGCATTTGTATTCGCCATAGTTATTTCGAGTTGAATTAAAGGTTCAGATGTTGCACTGTATTTCACTTTACTTTCTATTTCTTTTCTTTTTTTTCATCTATATGAAGAACACAATTTTTGGTTTGGGTAAAAATGAAATGGATAAGAGAAATTCCCTTGGTTGTGGAGGATGAAATCCTAGTTCATAAAGCCACTGCTCTACTGTAGATAAGTAGCGGCTTACGCGTATTTTCTCAGCGTTGACGAGACCGTCCTTCCACTTGGGGTGCTTTAGGTTCTCGTTTCTTGAAGATCTGGGGATCACCGTGAACATTCTCCGGTTCCACTTGTTCCTACGTTTTAAAAATCCTACCGGCTGCGTCTCTTTCGTCTCCTGGTTTTATGGAGTTTCCCCAATGGAACTTCTTCGTGTTTTATTTCGGGACTTGCCGATTCCAAGTTCCGTGTTAGTGCTGTATTGTAGGTTAAATGAAAGTCGAAG
Source organism: Leptinotarsa decemlineata (assembly GCF_000500325.1). Taxonomy (NCBI): domain Eukaryota; kingdom Metazoa; phylum Arthropoda; class Insecta; order Coleoptera; family Chrysomelidae; genus Leptinotarsa; species Leptinotarsa decemlineata. Next base: position 132,473 of record NW_019290096.1, read on the forward strand.
TGGAACTGCATATATGCATTCACCAAAAGATGTTAACGATTGTATTTGATATGAATCAAAAAGAGGTGAATTAGCGGGTATAACACTCAAAATGGAGCAAACCGCGAACACGTGTTTCTGGATATTGACCACGTCGGCGTGGTGCAGCCAAGTGTTCGGATGGGCAATACTTATTTGTCAAAAACTACTCATAGACACGGAGACACCAACAGAATTCAACCGCACATTCATGATTTCGGTTAGGAAGCCTAGCATTCATAGGCAACAACTAACATACAACGTAGACAGCTAAAGCTACCTGTGTGACATCCGGGTCCGGAATATAAATACTGGAAGATGTATGAATATGAATCAAAAATACTTGAATTAGCGGACATAACACTCAAAAATGGGGCAAAACCGCGGACACGTGTTTCTGGCAATTGGTCTCGCCAGCGCGGTACAGCCAAGTGTGATGATGGGTAACACCAACAGGAACCAACCGCAAATTTGTAATTTCAGCTAGTAGACCTATCATTCATAGGCATCAACTAGCATGACCACATAGGCAACCAAAGCTGTAAATGTTGTGGATGGATTGGGATCTTTTCTTGTTTGATGCTTTTGGGAAGTTCCTGAGAAATTTTGAATGTTACCTATTTCAAAAAATTCAGTAAAATGAAGAATACCAGCAACAGCCGATACCTAAGTTAATTTCTCCAATATTTTCGAAAATGGAAACCAGTCGGAACTTTCATTATTGGGAGCTACTCAGGAGCTTCATATTTTTTATTAATGTTTCTGAATACCGCGAAATCCGAATAGGAGGCTGAATATAGAAATTTAAGTTTTTCTAGAACTTCTGATAGTTGTACGACGCAGGAAAACATCACTGAAAATATTAGCGGTTTGTGACATCAACACAAGTTATGGAACTTTCACCAGAAAATTGAAAACATATTTTCAATATCTACGCCAATAAAAACGATACAACAGAAAATGTATTTTCGAAATTTTGTGGTTTTCCCGTATATCTCCTGTTGTTTTATCAATATATTCCAATAAAACTCGAGAACAGCCAACTTTACTACAGTTTACCATACTTACTCTTTATTTCTTACTTTTTACGAACGCAAAACTTTATCTTGTTATCCAGATAAGAGGCAATAAGGCAAGTCTCTCATTCCGAAACATCAAATGACCGCCTTTGTGAGTGAAAATGTACCTATTTCATATACTATATTGTGTAGCAATCCTGTGAATGATATCTGATTCAATTACATAAGCAAAAACTGATTAGGAAAAAATATTTTTTGTATAATTAATAGATTTTTCTTTCTCAATTTGTACACGAAACTATTGAAATGGAATCATGATCCACGCATACGCGGGTTTGAATGCAACTTCGACTACATATATTTCTCTCAATAATGTATCTCTTTGAAAGTGGATTGGTTCTGATAAGCTACATAGCTAACGAGACTGTGAATATATATGGGTCTATCGGGGGATCATTGACATAGGCTACCCAGACCACGAGGATAATGACCATAGTATTCGATGCCGCTGAAATAAGAGGATTGATAACTACAAATTGTCACTGATACATGGTCCACAATTACTGCATAGAAAATCGGACGATTTAGAGTTTAAACTTGTCACTATTGCTAGGACTCTTCTCATTGAAATAAGTGAACTGTGCCCGGTTGACTGGTCATGTAGTTCTTCTCAATTAGCTCCCTCGGCTTATTGATTCGTTAGTATAACCTAAATGTTAAAAGTCCTTTTCATCTCTTCTATAACCCATTTGTGCGGTATTTTCATCTTCACTATGATTCGTTTGATGATTTTGCCCAACCCATTTTTGACTTCTCTTACCCTTCTACTGAATGTTTGAATCTTATCCCAGACCTGATCCAGTTCACTTTGAACCTCAAATATTTCACCTTGCACGTGTTTCATTCTGCTGTTTCTCTGAATACGTAGACATTACTAATTCTTGACCTTGATGTTCTTTTTTCCTTTCCATTTTTGTTGCTTTGATTGTTTTTTTCTCTTGTTCTTTCTGCTCATCTTGTTTTTACATTTCTTGTTGCTATAAGTGTTGCAGTGGCATCTCTAGGTTTTCTTTTTGTTCATCTTATTTTCTTATCCTGTTCTTCCATTTCCTTTTTCTAGTGAACTTTTTATTGCCTGCAATAAAATTGGAATAAAATGAGAAGTTTTCAATTTCGTGAAAAATATAACATTTTTGTGAGAGAAAAAATAATAATTAGAAACGATTTCTCCAAGTTTTTTAGGAAAATTTCAAGTTTGATGAAAAAATTGGTTCATACAGAAGTTGTAAATATTTTTAGGACCTATAACTTTATAGATGAGAGGTCTGGTTTCGTTGGAAATGGTGAAAAACCAATTTCCAATCCTAAAATCGATAGCTCTGTTACGCCAGCAACGCAAAGTATAGAAATCGCATTTACAAAATGTCAAAATTAGGTACTTTTTAGGTGCTTTTTAGGTACCGAAGTAAAAAATTTGGTGCTCTGTAACTTGCACCGCAACTCAATACTCAATGCGTTGCTAGCATTATGTGATGCTAGCAATGCAATGAAAATAATAATAAAATGATGAATGTTAAGGGAACACTATTAGGTGCCAATTAAGTGCTAAACGTTGAGGATCGTAAAATTTTCTAATTAATAAACAAAAGCTTCCAATTTCGCTAAACAACAGATCTAAGAATCAGGTCTCTCGAAAACGAGGACGAATAGGACGAATGCTCTATCAGGTATAAACTAAGCGTGGTAATAAAGTGCTGATTAGGTGCTTGCCAGAAATTAAGATGCGCGAATAAGCGAAACAAAAATTCGTAATACTTGATTTGAGAAAAAAAATCAACAATTTGCAATAAAGTCTTGTAGTGTCCGACCGTAAGTTCGGTTTCTGTCGAGTTTCGGCAAAAAAACGGGTTTCGGTTTAGTTTCGGTTTCGGCGCCAAACCTACCGAAACCGAAACTGCATTCGGGAGTTCCCGCGCTGTGATCGGTCATGTTCAGGCGTTGAATTTCATACAATCGACGAAGACATTTTGCCGCTTCCACGTACCTAATCATGTCGTGACTATTGTGATATTTTCACTTGCTATCGTCCAACCCGTGTTAGGAATCACACGTTAAGAGGTAAGACCTCGTTAGTTCTTAGCTCGCACAATTTTCGATTTCTGAGGGTTAATGTTCTTAGGGGTGCGATAGCTGGTTAACGAAAAAAACATATTTTAAACTTTTTTTTTAATGGTGGTTATGGGGTCCATGGTGGTTATCGGGTCCATGAACCCCATATGAAATATGGAATCTAGATTTACTATACATATCTAATGAGCACCTAATTAGCACTTTATTCTCACACCCTTACTTATCGAGGATTCCATAGATTCCACAATGCCTATGGGGCATTATGGAATCTAGGTTTACTATTATTTATCTAGTGAGCACCTAATTAGCACTTTAATTTCTTGCCCTTATTCATTAAATAACGTACTATAAAAACTTAGTAGGTACATCAGTCATGGTGGTTTTCAGGTCCATGAGCCCCATTAAAGAATCTAGTTTTAATATGAATATCTAGTGAGCACTTAATTAACACTTTATTTTGATTGTCTATGTATTAGTTTACGAATATCTCAAGACTTTATTGCATATTGTTAATTTTTTTTCTCAAATCAGGTAGGTATCTCGATTTTTTTTGCTTATTCGCGGTCGTTTTCATCTGAATTTCTTGCAAGCACCTAATTAGCAACGCAACTTTGAGTATTGAGTTGCGGTGTAAGTTACACAGCACCTAATTTTTGACTTCGGTACCTAAAAAGCACCTAAAAAGTACCTAATTTTGGCATTTTCTAAATGCGATGTCTATACTTTGCGTTGCTGGCTTAACAGAGCTAAAATCGATCCCATTTCATCCACCATACCTTGGATAAACTTCAAATTATGTTTCTCGTAATGAGCACGTATTTTGTTTCCTTCATAACTATTTTGATGCTGTTATCGTCTCTGATATTTCAAACAAGAGGATACTAGGACGCAGCAGAGAGAGAGTAATTTTCTGATTTCCGTCATGTCATATCACAATATGATATGCAATATAGTATGTCAGAAGTCAGAATTGTAGCGCAGGCGCATACCGCATTTTCTAATGAATAGTTGACTGTATCAAATACACTTATTACATATTTTTACTCTTTTATTTATTAATTATTAGGTCTTCATAATTCAAAGACTGATAAAATATGCCTGTGCGAAGAGCTCTACACGCAGGAAGTTGGTATACTGATTCAGGTACTTATCCTTTAGTCCAAATAATGATCAGCTGTTCATCACTAATTTGTAGTAACAATGTTGTTGGATTTGTTTCATGTCATTGACACCTTGCCTTATCAATTATTTTTCAGGCTCTGAACTATCCAGGCAGTTGGATTATTGGCTCAATCAAGCTGATTTAAGCCATGGACCTGCAAGAGCTATTATTGCCCCNATTCATTATAGATACCTAATTAATTGACTTAGCAGAGCCCCAACAATACTATCCTATGTACTAACGTTCATTATGTACCAAAAACAATTCTAATCAAGTTTTCACTTCTATTCATTATGGCTGAAGTCATTTGTTTTGTTATTGAAAATTATGATTGTAGTCAGGTTTTTCCAAATGTTTATGAGACAACTACGAGTGGTGCTAGCATTTGGGTAGGACGGTAGCCTGGTAAGTTGACGTGGGTGGTTTGCTCCACTCACTCAATCGACCACTGTGTGAACCGGTGGTTTCAACCGCAAAGCCGGACTATCGGTTTTCACTTCCTATCGTCCATTCCGTATTAGGAATCACAAGTTTAAAGGTAATACCTCGTTAGTCCTTAGCTTACCAGATGGTTGTCATTCTTGGCCAACTGCATATTCTCAGGGCAAATGAATCTCAGACTCAATGACCTTCATAATTCAAAGACTGATAAAATATGCCTGTGCGAAGAGCTCTACACGCAGGAAGTTGGTATACTGATTCAGGTACTTATCCTTTAGTCCAAATAATGATCAGCTGTTCATCACTAATTTGTAGTAACAATGTTGTTGGATTTGTTTCATGTCATTGACACCTTGCCTTATCAATTATTTTTCAGGCTCTGAACTATCCAGGCAGTTGGATTATTGGCTCAATCAAGCTGATTTAAGCCATGGACCTGCAAGAGCTATTATTGCCCCGTGAGTATAATTGAACTAAAAAATTGAAACATAAAATTTGTGTTACCTCAAAGAAAATGATATAAATTAGGTTGAATTTCACCAAGATTTATTTTTTTGTAGACATGCTGGATATCAGTACTGTGGAGCTTGTGGGGGTCATGCTTACAGACAAATAAGTCCACTTGTTGTACGTCGAATATTCATTTTGGGACCCTCTCACCATGTTCGTCTATCAGGTTGTGCCTTGTCTAGTGCACAGATGTATAAAACACCCCTTTATGATTTACATGTTGATTCGCAGGGTATGTAGTGAGAAAAAAATGTATCTTATCTTTCTTGTAATTGGAGTTAATTGAGTCAGTATATTGGAATATTCAGATATTGAACTTATAATGTTGCCTAAAAAAAGAACTCTTGAAAACCTCTGATTTTCTCCAAAAAATGGCTTTCCTTCAGTAATTGAGGTTATTCTTCAACCTATTGTGCGACCATTCCATTCCATACATGTTAATTCACTTTGAAATCTTTATTCACCATTATTTAAGTTTTTCTATATGACAAAATATATTCCTAGTAAAAAATATAGTAGTGATGGTATATTGATTTAGATTGTTAGATTTTACTGCTCAATCCTTAAAAATGTTACTACAAATCATTTAATGACAAAGAGAAAAATGACAAGTGAGAGTTCTTTTTCTAAATTACCAAAGAATATGCAGTTTCAGTCAAAAAAACTCCTCCATTATGTATCTAGTAAGTAAAACAGACAGGCCGATTTGAAGTTCTGTTATGCGATTGTTGAGTAAAAGTAGATGAAAATCACTTTCTATTCATTTATCTAACTATTCGTTTAGAAAATGTCAGGAGATAAAGATTTCTTTAAACCTTACAGCTCACAAAAAAACAATAGTCCATACTATTTCTTAAGCCTTATGTCACCAATTATGTCGGTAGAAAGAGGCTGGCAAAACTAACAATAATTATTTAGTTCCTTCCAAAAACATAAATATCTTTGAAAATCAAACTTTGCAGCCAGATACTTGAATGTATTCAACTAATTCTACTGTATGGAATTTTCAGAATAGCATATTTAAGACGTATAGGGATTTAATATATAGAATTTGTAACCTGTGGCGTGAATTGAATCAATTGAAAACACTTCCTGCATTAGAACAAAAATACCATATATTGACGCGTGTTTTGCTTGCCAAGTTAGCATCAGGAGAGACAGTGGTGAAGGGAAGGTGTTTTCGATACATGCATATAGAGATATTATATATGACACGGTCAAATATGATATTCCTGAATATATTCTTCTCACTTTTGACATCTCTGAAGCAGTTGAATCTTTCAGATGCCATTCATTATTATTCTTGATTTTAGTCAAAGAAGTTGATTTAAATGTTTTTATCAACCTTCAAAATAATTTGCAAAGTTAAATATACACTAACCTCTACTCCAATCACAAGTTTGTATATTGTACAAATCAGATATTAAAAGTTATTCTTCCAGTTAATAGCGAATTAGAAATGACTGGTCAGTTTGAGTGGATGGATTTGGATACTGATGAAAATGAGCACAGTATTGAAATGCACCTACCTTATATTGCTAAAGTTATGGAAAAGTGAGTGATGAAACATTTGAAACATGTTTTTCTTTTGTAGGGTCCTTTTTAAAACACAATCTTACCCCTGTTTTAGTTACAAAAATCAGTTTTCTATTGTCCCTATACTTGTGGGGTCTCTCAGTCCAGATAGAGAAGCTTGTTATGGAAGAATATTGTGTAGTTACCTAGCTGATCCAAAAAATTTGTTTGTTATATCTTCGGATTTCTGCCATTGGGGACACAGGTTTCGATATACATATTATGACCGCTCTTATGGAAATATATATCAGTCAATTGAAGGACTGGATCGTGTGGTGAGTAATATCTTTCAAAAGTACAAATAGATTCAATAAATAAAAAACATTTTTCCATTCTACTTCTTTTTCAATATATGACGAATAAGGAAGGAACTTCCTAAAAAGGAAAAAATTCAACAAAAATCAAATAATCTCAGTTTCTTTAAATTTAAACCCAAAGATAAAAAGCCATCTGAAATAACTTTTGTGCATATGTTGACTTTCGTTTATATCTTTCGTTGTTTTACCTCATAAGAAACCAACAATAATCCCCCATCATTGCTGCATCCCATCTGCCGTGGTAACGTTGCTCCATTGTCAGTATGTCTTGGTGGAACCTTTTTCCCGGGTTCTTCACTGAAAGCACCCAAATTTTCTGGGAAAAAATTCAAATGGTAGTGCAAGAAATGGATTTTGAGATACATGCGACATCCCATTCTGCAGTAGTTTTCAAGTAGTTCTTCTACAAGTGTTTCGTAATTTTCTACTTTCTTGTTCCCTAAAAACTCCGAAACAATTCTTTTTAAAAAACTTCATGCAGCTAATTCAGCATTACTTAATCTTTGATCAAACTGTTGATAACTTAATAGTTTTCTAATTTATGGTCCAACAAATATACGTTCCTTGAGCTTTGCATCACTTAATTTTGGAAAAACGTGTTTGAGATATTTAAACACATCACCTCGTTTGTCTAATGCTTTTACAAAATTTTTCATTAACCCCAGTTTAATGTGTAATGGAGGTGTAACAAAACGTTTTTGGGATTAACAAGAGGTATATTCTTCACGTCAGCTTGACCTGGAATATATTTATCTCTCGGAGTCCCATTCTTTTACTTGATAATGGCTCTGTGTTGCCCTACTGTTCCAAAGGCAAAGAAAACAGCAAAACTTTGTAAATCCGCCCTGGAGACCTAGTAAAATGACTTTTAGGTCACCACATATTTGTCACTTATACGTATTATAATTTATTGCATTTAGAATAAGTGACATACTTTCGTGTGTTTCCTTCATGACAACTGCATGTGCCATAGGATTAGAGGGTCTTTTGTTACCATTATGGAGCAGAATGGCTTTTAAACTTGTTTTATAAATAAACGCCATTCGTCCGGGTTATGTGCAAATCCTAATTTTTCCATCACACCAGTTGGATTTACACAAACACACATTTTATCCTGCATAGTAAAAAATGAGGATAGGTTTTGATTACAGTTCCTAAATATTGTAACTTTGGTTTTAGGGGCTAGTAAATTCCATTGTTGTAATCTAGACCCTAACAGTACAGCATTCTCGTTGAACAAGTGGAGGTCCCAAACTAGGTCATTTAATTCAGGTTGTTTGATAAAATGGGGTGTTCTTACTTCACTCTCAGGAAAATAAGGACCGTCTTTTTCTTGTACATCATGGTAACCTGCCTGGTCATCATACATTTCCAAATCTTCCTCCCAATTTGCCGGTGGTGTTGGAACTAGTAAACCATCTCCATGAAGAACCGGCCTTCTTGCAGAAGGAATATCCGAATATACAATTTTGTGTTTGCTCTTTCTTGAACGTTTGTCATGCAAAAGTAACAGTCGTTGTAATGATTTGTTGTTTCTCGCCGAATCATTGGAACTGCAAAAGGCATAGAAGAGCCTTTGCCATTCAACCAGTTACTTAGATTTGCTGCATAGGTTTGCCAACATACGTGAGGAGCCCAATCCCGATTTTGGATCACCAACAACACATCCAAAATACTTATGGTAAGCTACTTTGGTCATTTGAATAATTGACCGTTTCTGCGATTAAGGAGTTAACTGACCACATATATAGCAGAAACTATCTGCGGGATTGACGCAGCCACGTTTCTGTACTTTGGACATTTTTGTACTATTGCGTACGTCGAGTCAACTTATTTTAATCACAAAGATAATACTAATATAATACTCTTAATATTCATTTTCGCATTTAGGGACCAAAAATTAACTGAGAATTTTGGCATTACAGTCGTAAATTGGCTGTAAACTAGCTTAATTTGAATTGTGAAGTAAATATAAATGTTTAATTTCAGATCACTGTTGACTAAGCAATTCCATTTTTGAGTTCAGTTTTAGCTATTTTCGTGTAACTTGCTTTACGAATGTTGTTAATGGTGGGGCCGAAGTTAGTAAGATCGTTCAATATTGCAGAAGTCATACATCTTGCAGAAAGGCTGTTATTTTTTCAGACCTACAAATCATATGTTCTTTATCGTAAACGAAACATAAAATACATTTGAGCTGTGATTTCTCACTGTTGAAACTGTTGAAAGAAAATGACCTGACAACAGATAATAAACTATTTGTATGAAAATATGCCATACAAGAATGACATTACACTATGATGGTTACATTGCGATTCGCAAAAAAGAAAAGAATATTCAGATAAGTATGAACTACCTTCTTTGATGAATAATACCTATAATGATAACCAGAACGTATGAATTGAAAATTAAAGCAAACAATTAAATCTTACGTTACTTGATTTTAACGACTTCATCAGAGTTTTGAGTAGAAACTGATCAAGACTATTCGAAAATAAAAGGTCCAGTCCAATAAAAGACAGAAAATTATATGTTGATTTCTGTATACAATGTTTGTTGTCTATTCATAATTGAAGTTATATTCATTTTTTATTGTTTACATATTAAAAATTACTTATGCTCAACTACACAGGGTTATTGAATAAAGTGTAATTATTCCCGATAAGGTTTTCAAGATTACATTAAATATTGTTTCTAAATTGAATGGATTGTTTACAATTGTAATACAATTGTTTGTTTCCTTCCACATTTGTAGTTGTCTATATATTGTTCATGCAATAAGTGTTTCCAACCATTTTTTTCATTTCTTTTCAGGCAATACAAGAATTACTCAGGAATGATAGTAGTCAAAGTGCCAGTTTGAAATTTTTGAAGTATGCCCAATCAAGCCAGTGTCGCAATATGAACGATTCATCTGTAAGCTACGCCTCAGCAGCTTTAGTGCTAGATTAGTACAAATGTGGCCTTAAAATGACTCACCAGAATTTTTAGTAGCCAGCTTGGAATTAATTGTAGAACCTGAAAACTGTCCAAAGAGTTGTTTGAATTTATGGAAACTGTAATCACACAGTATTGCATACAATTTTCCCATTCCTTACTCGATTGCTATCCCAACATATATTCATTTCATTTTTTTTAACTCCATTTTTTTTCTTTGATATTTAGTTCGTGATCAAAAATAATATTTTTATAAAGTATTGTGTGATTCAATTATTCTAATAGTTCTTTGGATAAGTGGTATGCTAGCCCATTATTATGCCAATAATATGATTTATTTTTAAATTCCAATCCATATAAAAAATTCAAATTTGTGGTGGTTTTTAAAGACAAAACGTCCGGTTTAAAATCTGTGAACGCATCTTGTACATCTCAGAAACTAACAGTTAGGAAATGTTTTTTATTATTGAATATCTTGAATGAAACAAAAGTGCCGAATTTCCGTTCTTTTCGAATATCTCTGATACTACTGAAATCTCGTAAATTTTGAAAATGTCATTCAAATAAGCTCTATGATAGGAATCTGTCCCACTTTAACTGACTTGCATCTCTTACTTTTTCCGATTTTCCCATACTGGCCCTCCTTATCTTGGATAGACAGTATATTCAACTCGAACTGTTTGGACAATAAATATGTACTTTGGAATTATGTGCGAATTATATCCATTTTTAACAGAAACAGGATAGTTTTGCATCTTGTGTGTATACACACAGTCTGATACAATTAAGTGTGTACCATTGGTAACTTCGTTGATCTTGTAGGTATGAATTTGCGAACTTGTAGCATTTGTTTCTATATTGTAAAGGTTTTTCTTAGCACACAAATTCAGAAAGGCGTTACTCACTTATTTTTTTGCAAAATAACCAATGGTTCTCACTTCATATACAATATGCCCATGATAAGGAGGACCAGAATGGGGACCACGTTTTTTTAGCTGATCCCACCAGAAAAGTGACCCCACTATCCAGTGTATCCAAATTATTTGAATTCAATATTCAAAATCAACTGCTATCATTTCAAATGGCATCTTATCAAATCAGCATGGAATTACAAATAATTGAAGAACTGAAATAGCTTTATATGATTTCGATGAACATTTAGTGATTTCTTTTGACTGCAAACTTCACATAGGCATGTGGTTTATTAATTGATTTTTCAAGAGCATTCGATTGTGTAGATCACGGGTTACTAATTTTGAAAATGTGAAGTCTCAAAAGTGCGAGGGATTACTCGAGGCATGATGAAGTCATATCTAGAAAATAGAAAAAATAAGTAATTTTTCAAGATGCGCAACATCAATCAATAACAATAAAACAGGGTGTTCCTGAAAAATACAAACTTGGACAAAATTTCTTTGTTATTTATGCTTACAATCCAATAAAATATCGTCATGATCTTATGATGGTACATGTAATTACATATACTAATTTTCTCATCAAAGCAAAAATCTAATAGAATTGGCAGAAATAACTGAAACGGATTACAATATATGTGAACGTGGTTACATCTTGTCCAACAACAAAAATGCTTGGTCTCACTTTAGACCAGAAACTCACAAGGAATCTACATATTGACACACTCTGCGACAAATTGAAAAGAAATTGTTGACCAATGAGATTTATATGAAATCATTGCAGCAAGGAATTTTTATTGAGTCTGTACTATGCAGCAATCAAATGTCACATACGGTACGAAATTTTAAACTGGGGTATAGGATCTTCTGCACAAAGAGTTTTCGCATTCCAGAAGTATACCAAAAAATATCGATGGTTTAGAGTCGCAATAGTCATGTAGAGATGCCTTTGAGAATTCTCACGCTTGCTGGTCTGTATACATATATGAATTGTGTATTTAAGTATTCAAAAATATATCTTTATTTGAAGTGAACCGATAAAATCATGGTTACTCAAATTAGATAAGAAAAAAATTGTTAGGGGCCGCCCATCCAACCGCATTATTTCAAAAAAATCTTTATTTTGAACCTTGATTATTCATTAGGCTAGATAGATATTGCAATGAGAGAGTTGCATAATATTTCAATTTTTAAGACACAATCAAAAACCTATCACATTAAAAAAAATTGCTATGCTATTGAAAAATTTTTGAAACGTGAATTATTTTTGAATCTAAAGTGGGTTATTTATTTTTCAAGCGTTGTTTCACCTGTTGTGTTATATGTTGTAAGACTTACAAGGCTGATTAAATCAGACAAAAGTTGCCTATTTGGGGAAACAATACAAATTTTTTTTCAGATCACTATCAACAAATGTTTTCGAAGTATTCGTATAGAACTAACATTGATTATAATAATAATAATAATCTTTATTCAGTCCTTACAGATCACATACAGCATGATATAGGATAGATTTCGTTTCTTGTCTCTACTGCTTCAACTTCAAAAATAAGATAGATACACTTTTTGTACTGTTTGTTATGATCTGATATAAACTAATTCAGTTTTTTTTTATAAATTTCAGTAATCTTCACATCAAATTCATTCATGTATTACAATATACGTACTTCTCATTTCTTTTTGGAAAATTAGAGTCAGGTAATGTCAAATATATCTCAATAAAGTGGAGACCAAAATTATTTTTATACAGGATTATAAGACATAATTCTACATATATCACGAAAATTATCTCAATTTGATCCAAATTTTTTGTTGCTATCATAAAGGGGCTCATTATTGAAACGTATTCCCAATATTTTCATTTGTCAAAGAAACAGCAGAAATAAGCGTTTATTTTAAGAATATTTGGAGTTAATTGTATATCTTCGAGTTCTAGGTTCAAAGAATAATTGATCTGTACTTTTTTCATATTTCTCTGATACAGAACTGTATGACCTGAGGGAATTTGTGACGATAGTGTGTACTGAAATTGATGAAAAAACTAGATGCCTGTATTGAAAAAAGTTATTGACGGAACACAATGAACAAAACGGCGCATTGTTAACTAGTTCATACCAGATCACGGGAATATGAAACAACACAAAAAAGTCCTTTCCCTTATTTTCATTTTTTTATGAGGGCGGTAGAGCCAACAACTATCTAAAATAACTACTCCTCCGACAGATATTTATACAACAATCACTCTTTCTCAGTTTGAACATTCATGGGAAACGTTGTATAGGTAAATTGAAGGTAATTAATTAAATAAAAATCGTCTTTCAATAAACACTCTTTTAGTGGCATCAAAGTTTCTACTGAAAGTAAAAATTTTTAACTCCTCATCAGCAAACTGCATATTCAGAATGACGACTCAGTCAATCCTGGATAGATTTCGAAGATATGGTGTTGGCAAAAACACATCTCTTGGTCACTATATCAATAATCTCTCCATAATAAATTTTTTTCATGAATCTATTTCCCAGGGCTAGGATCGAAATAACTAGATTTTTTTAAGTAGTTCAAAAATTGTGTATTAAGGAAATGTCACAAAATTTCGAATTACTGTTGTAGTAGAGCAGAGGTGTTTCTGCCAGTCTCTAATATTCCAAAGGAATGAAAGAGTGGATGAATTGTTATTCAAAATATCCAAATACCATTGGCGAAGAGTTGAAAATTAATGTTTTCACCTGAAATGCTGGATCTAGTTTGAGAGTAAAGGTGAATTTTTATACAAATAACCTTCAATTTATTAGGTTTTGTTTCAGTTTTTGAATAAATGTTTTGATTCAATATGATGTCTAAATTAATATATCCGTAGGAGGAAGTAAATGTTTATGATGGATTTTTTGTTTTAATCTGAAATAAATGTCTATAGATGATCAAATTTTCTTGAAGAGTTATTTGATGTTTGTTAAGTTTTCTTTTTTTTTTAAATTGCCCATTTTCTAGATTAGATAGCCAAAAATTGTTTGTTTCTTTTTGAAGTTATCAAATTTAACTTGAGTTGTAATTCCCTTGGTTTCAACCTATCGTAATGTGATAGTATCTGACCATATTTGGTACAGTTGATGTACATATTGACATTCAATCCGAAATTCTGAACAATTGATCATCAGATGAAACAAAATACTTGTTTTTGTTATGTAGAATAGTTATGAAATTATCATGAACATAATACAACCTTGACAAGTCCAGAAATTGTAAGGTCAGACGTGGAGTGTCCGAAAAGTAAGCTGATGTTCTGATTATGTGTGATGTTTGAAAGTTTCTAGTTGGTGTATAATTTTTTCAATTACTACCTATATGGTGAGGAGACTGTTTGAAAAATCTGTTCTGTTTAAAATCTGTTTTTCCATTAATCAGCTGTCGCCCCCCNCATGATTTTTAAAATAACGCTTTCCTATATACCTAATAATGATTCATTTCCACGACCAACTTTCTTGGCACTTTACAAAATTAGAAAATTTGTGTAGATGCACCCTTTTCAATCTATTGAAGTTTGTACACGCAAAAAATAACTTGCTATTGTTATATTTTTGGCAATAAGCATGTCACATAAACATCAATCTGCCTACTCCTCAGGTAGTGACACGGTGTAAGGGTTCTGTGACTTGACGTCAGGGACTCAATCTACCTACTCCTCAGGTCTCGTCGCTAGTCTCTGCAAGGGTCTCAATCTACTTACTCCCAAGCGTCGACTGTTGTTCCACATATTTTGTTCTGGTAATTATGACCCTGGTCAAGTGGATGGGGAGGGACCGGTAGGAGAAACGATGGTGTAGTTGGTAGTGGGAACAGGTTTGGCCGAAGGGGGTTGTGCAATGTTGTGAGATGTATAGCGTGACAGTAATGATCTCCATGAATAAGGTAATATTTGTAAGTCATCTTGTTTGTTGAGGCATTTTTTAATTTTAATAGCTTCTCGCATTATCCTTGCCTGGAAAGTTTCTTTGGTGGTGTGTGTGTGTATATATGCGTGAGTGGGTGTGTGAAAAATACTACCAAAAAATTATAGCTTAAACAATTATTCATGTAACTATGGTGCCACAGTGAGTAATCAAGAGGCTGATTGTAGAAGTCACACCACATAATCAGAAAGTTGTGTAAATCAGTATTTTTTATTTACCTATTTTAATTGTATGTATCTATATCTTTGACATTACCACGACGTTTCGACAAGATTCCACGTGCCATATTCATATAGGTACTCTGCTTGGTGGCTGAACTTGAAACTGAAGTCATTCATGTCAATTTGTCTATTCATACGTTGCTGCAGGCTGTAGTTGTGGCGGGGTCCTGATTGGTCGACAATGTGCTTGTTTGGCGGGAAGCGTATCTTTCTGGTGTAGTATACTGGTGATCTGTTTGCAGCTTTTGAAGTCGATTTACGACCTGCATCTAGAGTTCTCCACCGGATTGCCTGGGATACCCCGGTAATAATGGTTAGCCTCCCGGAGTGCAATAATTTCTCCGCTTTTTTTTTAATTAAATGCATCCGTCGCTCGCTCGTCGCTACTCACTCGCTTTGCGGCCACAACACAGCGCCCCGCTTCGCTGCCGGTCCAAACCTGTTCGTCTCGCCGCTTGCCGAGTGCATGTGTCGCGCGTTTTGCCAGTGATGCGGAAACAAATGCAGTCTTATGTAAGCTATATTTTATGTAAAATATAATTCAAATCTTTCAGAACGCCATTAAATTACTGGAATCCGACAGAGTAACAAGCACTGAAATTCATGACATAGGTAATGATTGATCTGAAAACGGAGCTGCAAAACAGACAAGCTGGCCAATTTTATGGTGAATCTGCCATAGATTTATTAAAGCAGTTTGATGAATCGCAAAAAACAAACTTAAAAACTGAGTTCAATAACTTTTTTACGCGATGTTTGACATATTTAAAAAATTGTATACCTTTAAAGATCCGGAATGCCAAGCAATGAAAATTTCATCTTTAAAAGAACCAATCACATGGACCGACATTACTAAGTACCTACTAGACTCTAAGAATTATTAAATAGGTATTAACTTAGATAGTGACAAATTGTACAATGAGGTTGAACTTTTGCGTGAGATGCAACCACATCTCGTTGAAGAAAATCGAGTGTAGGTATTTACGCTAGGTTGACTTTTTTCCGAAATCGAAAGAGAACTTCCTGTCCTAAATTGAAAAAATGGTCATGTTTATTCTTTCCATTCCTGTCTCTAATGTTTCATGCGAGCATGATGGAGCAAGTAGAGAAACCGAATGATTATTTCTTTTGTAAAAACAGAGTTACAAGTACTAACAAACTTCGATTTTTTATGTTGAAACTTTCATGATTTTGTGGTGAAAAACCGATAAATATTAGATGATGGACAAATATTTTCCGTGGTTACCATCAATAAGTCATTTGCAGTGTCATTGGCATTTTTCTTAGCTGTATGGTCATTTGTGTCTGTGGTCTTATCTGTTTTTATGAGTAAGTGAACTAATTTCAATCCTCAAATGTATGAGTTTTCGTGTGAGGGTTTCAATAAAACATTGCATATTGTTTTTTATAATGTTTATTCCTTGCAGATCAATTTGATATTGCTTGATTATGAAAAGCAAGTGTTGCATTTCTGATTGCAAAATATAAATATTACAATAAACCCCATTTTTTTACTAATTTTGTAAAAGTATTATTCTTGTCTGTAAAATTAATTCTCCCTTCATTTTTATCAGCTTCAAATATCCTTTTCATGGTAGGCATCCTTTTATGAATAGCTGTATAAGAGTGAATGATTGTTCTGAATATTTCTTTCTCAAATTCGTCAGCTGATCCCTTGGAAGTTGAGGGTTTGTGTATAGATTTCCTTGGTGGCTTGAAGGGGGCAGCAGATGAATTGTTGTTAGCTTCAGTTATTATGCTTTCCACATAAATGACACCAACTCCACACAAACTTTAGCAACACAAAAGTTCCTTTCAGATACTAACAATTACTTCTACATGAACATTGAATAACATGAAAGGAAAAGTCCTTTCGAAACAAATACTTTTATAAGTACATTGAATTACACGAAAATCACTTTTTCCGTTCAGTTTGTAGGTACTACAAATATTTTTTATGGAATTCAAACAGGTGTATGAAAACGCTACACAAAATATGAAAGAGAGTGGTGTACTTCGAAGTGTCACGACAAGATACTTTCCTCATCAGCTCATCAGAACCTTTTTAGATAACATTTTAAGACCAAGTAATCGTTTCTTTTATAATATTACTTTATGTCACCGTGTCACGATGACAGTTCGTATATACATTCATACGGTTAATTAATCCCCTTTTCAATATGAATGTTTAATTATTGTTTGATGTAAAATTTTCAAACGTCAAGAACTCTGGTTTTTGAATGTTTTTGATCAGCAGTGTTGCAAATAGTGAAATTACCAAAGGTGTGTCTGAAATTATCCAGTTTTTGCCAGGACCCTACATTTTTCAACAGTCGGTATTTCGGATAAAAATGTATGTTAAAAGCAAGAATTGTGTTCATTTGAAAGTTAATCTCCTCGTCGGTTGATACGAAATTTTCGATTATTTCTCATAGCTCAATTTGGAAAAATTGTCCATTTCGATTTCAAAAGCCGCAAAGAAGTGAATAAATAGTGAAATAGCTGAACTTGCCGATTGATACATCTGTTTAAAAAAAATCTGTTTTTCCGTTAACCAGCTGTCGCACCCCTACGAACGACAACCCTCAGAAGTCGAAACTTGTGCGAGCTAAGGATTAACGAGGTCTTACCTTTTAACGTGTGATTCCTAATATGCAACAGCAAATTAGGTATTTTAGAACTTGTGCACAATTAGTGTATTTCTATCCTTCAAACTAAGTGATATGTAATGGAATCGGCCGATACTTGAAGGAAATCCATAACGTATTGAAGAAAACACGTTATTATGAGATTTTGACAGTTTTACAAAAACGTAATACGTGTTTCGCTATACAATAACTTCTTCAGCGTGTAAAGACACGCTGAAAATCTCACAATAAGGTATTTCTTGGATATATAGTGATAAAAAAAAGATAAAAATACACTGAATATGCACTAGTCCTCTCTACTTCCAAAATAATACGGTATAAAATGTGCCAAACACTATTAGCTGTGCTATTGACGCCAATTCAGCACATTATAGTGGATGATCAGATTTGATAAAGATTAAGTAGTGACCGGGTTTTTAATTTAACAATTTCTGTCATTACCCATAGAAATTCGATTTTCGAGTTTGATTAATCGGTAATTACCCAAAAGAAATGTGATCAGAAAATTTCCAGGAAGAACCTCTAATTACCCACGATCCTGGTAATTACCAGGTTATTGGCAAAACTGTTGAATAATGACTAACATAGTTATAACTATTGACAACTAGAGGGAGCTAAATCAAAAGTAATGACATGAATGTCAGTCGGTAAAACAGTTTGAAACCCAACTTGCCGACTGTGATGGAAATCCTTTTTATAACGTTTTGCCGCTTGTCCGATAAAGTTATTTGGCCAGTTTTGAAATTTTTTAACCAAAACATATTACGTGGTGGGACAGAATGCGGGGTTTCGATTCTTATTGAGAAATATGTAACCATCATAAATATACAGTGATTTTGTTTGGAAATGGTGTGTGCGAAATCCTATTGGTTTGTATATGTACGAGTAGAGTGCAATGTGATCACGTAATGGCGGGTAAGGCGTTACAGTGGAAATTGGTGGCGAATCCCACTGGACCTCAACCCCGTCCTAGACATGGACACCGTGCGGTTGCAATCAAAGATTTAATGGTGGTATTTGGTGGCGGAAACGAAGGGATTGTCGATGAACTGCATGTTTACAATACAGGTAATTATATGAAGTTTGAGCTTTACGGGGTAAATATGGCGCGCGATATATTTTCATCACTAGTTGTCACTTTTTGTAGGAACTTTCAGTTTTGTCTAACGTCCCTATATTTTTATTTTTGGTAGAAATATAGAAGAAATCGAAAATGGCATCAAAATTGATGAAATGTCATTTCTTGCAAAGTTTTGTTTGGACTGAGAATCAATATGGCCGCGTACACATAGACATGTTATGGTAGAACCCGGCATAAATTTGGCTTTTATTCGCTTATTAATTTGAAATTAGATTAAATCCATTTATAAGGGAAAATTGCTCGGAAATTTTTCTGTCATTTTATTTCACATTAAAATGTCATACTGCCATCTGATGTATTCCCAACCTATCTTTTTGAAGGTACGTTTGACATACAGGGTGATGCTTGAATTCTAGGGTTCAATATCCCCCACATCGTAAAACGTTTGACATAATTTATATTCAACTTGTGTTTTTATGTTTCCTTCACTCATTTTCGATAATTTAGTTTAGAGTATTCTATATATTCCCAATATGTAGAACAATGGAATCTATTAATATCAACAAAGAAATGTATTCAGTTGGATGAATGAATAAAAATAATTTAAGAATGAATGTGAGAGAAGTATGCTAAATGTGTAGAATAGGGCGTAGTAGCCGATTTTCATGAAATTTTCAGAGAAGCTTCAGTACACACCAAAATGGAAAATACATTGAAAATTTTTGCGCAAATGTAAATGTAAAATAATGTAAAACAATTTTTTTCAATAAAACATTCTAGGGGGTAAGAAGCAGACCATAATAAAAGTAAGTAGCAATGTCTTCATTATACTTGCATTATTGCCTGTAGGCATTTTTATAATTTTTTGATGAGGGGATTGACAATTTTCTGTTTCCTCACAAAGGAGGGTATTAGATATGCTTTTCAAAACACACTTTGAAACCATTGGATTTACAGTTGTTGAGTTTATGATTACTAGGAAGGCAATTTTCCCATAATTTGAGTGATTTGATTTTAGAAAGTCCCTCCTTTAGTCTAGTCTCAAAAAATTTGAGCTATTATAAATGCTATGCTTATATTTATTATTTATACACTGTTCTACAGGTTACACCGTTGATGATTGATTTTGTTTGTGAAAAAATATTATTTTCATGGTAGTAGAAGTTTATTATTATACAAAATGAATCTATAAGAGTCGCATTTGTTGAAATTATTTGCAAATCGCACCATTATATAACAATTTGTAATACTGTTTAGTCACATATCATTACTTTCAAAAGACAGACAAGGACTAGGATGTATGAATCAGTCATCAGTCTCCAAATTGAAATACATTGTCATCTGACAAATGATGAAAACACAAATCAAGTAGCATTGTTGCTCGGTTATAATTTGTTATATTTCTTCACTCTAAATAAACTCTATATTCTATGTATATTAATCGGCTCTGTATCTTCTTAATTGCTTATAACGGGATTGCCTATTTGTCTGGATTGTGTAAACAAAAATGATCATCCCTCAGATACAGTGAATCTCTATATCTGACTCTACTGGATTACTTACACTTTTGTAAATTCACTCTCTGCAGTTCTCTTCAAGTTCGTAGGCTAGGTTGGGTTATAGGTTAGGTTAATTTTTAATGATAAAACTTTACAAAATTGACATTCGCAAGCCTGTAGAAAATGTAAGAAAATAGTTCAAGACAAAATCCAGTGGGCTAAGTTTTTAACGTGCTGACAGTGTTGTTTCCACTGAAATTTACAGTTATAATTGTGAATTTGTCAATTTACAGTTGTAACTGTGAGTTATGAATTTTGGAAAAACAATATTGATATCGGTTTACATTCTATGCTTTTGTGTATGTATTGACAATTGCGATTTATTTTTTCAATCTGGCAACATGGCAACTCTACATCTGCTAACCTAAAAATTAGACATAAGATGTGACAGCTAGTGGTTTTTTTCCTGCTAATTTGTAGGAAATTATCAAACCTTTTTATTGAACATCAAAATCATACTGCAATAAATATAATCAATAATATATTGAATAATAAGGTGAGTACTAGAAAGAAATGGATTAAATTTGTCACTTTTGACCTCCTAGATTATGTTTTTTGAAAAAAAGTATTATGAAATTGTTTCCGCTCATAAATTTTAATTATTTTCTCTACTTTAGGGTGTTCTGAAGCTTTTGCAAAATTCATCAACATCTGCTACCACACCATTTCTACACCTCTTCCAGAAGTACAGAGATCAACGGTATATAAAAATCTAGTGTGAAAGCATATCTAAAAATTCATAAAAATGATTTTAATTACCCGATATTTAATTATTGAATCAATCGCCCTTCATATTAGTTCAGAGTAATAGTAATTTTATTATAGACAGCATGTATTGGGTCTACTATGGAGTTTCTCGTACATTATTTTTACTTGTTTCTCAAATTGGCATGGATATGGATCAAATGCTGGACTCGTACACCAGTCTTCAGTCACAAGTCTTGGATCAGTGATTTTCAGTAGCAACATTCATGCATGGGCATAGGTATTATATTGTATTATACCTACTCATAATATCTATGCGTACTCATGGCTAAGACTGTTGCATGAATCCCTCTTAAGATTGATAATTGAAATGCATCTGATTATAGACTACCACAGACATTTTGCTATTTTTTTAATGAATGTCTTCTTCATTGTCTAGCAACAAATCAGTGGTTCGTGCCAGTTACGAAAGGGGATGTACCTCCAGGATGTGCAGCTTATGGCTTCGTTGTGGAAGGTACCAGACTCCTAGTATTTGGTGGAATGATTGAATATGGAAAATATAGTAATGAACTATATGAATTGCAGGTAGGTAATTCTAATTATTATTGAGTAAAGAGTGAGAACAAGACTTGAAGTATATTTTTGAGCTGTTCTCGTATTTGATATATCCTTGGTCCTGTGAAAGACATTCGAAAGTATTATTTTATTTCAGCCGGAGAGGAATAGAAATTTATCTATCCTTGAAAATTCTGCATCAAGTGTAGAATTTCATCAGACAGATATAAAATTCAAAAATAAAACAAGTATAATAAAGTCTGTCCAAGATAGGAGGAACCAGCATGGAACTGGAAGAAATAGATCCCTCGAAACAACTACTTTCATATAAACATTGAATTATATGAAAGAAAAAATAATTTGGAAACTGTTACATGAAGATGAAAAAATTCAAAATTAGCCTAAAATCATAGAACATAGTAAATGTTGAAATCCAAAGTGGTGATGCTAGCTTAAAAGGGGTTTATTTTGATTGAATCCCTAAAATGAATTGAGGATGATGTTTTATTTCATTTCGGAATCATAAGTTCAATTTCAATATTGAAGAAAAAATGAAACAGATGAACGTTAAATCCGTATTGATGCTCTCCATAGAATGAGCATAATGCATAGCTGCTACAGAAAAGAGTTGCAAAAATGAAATTAATGTGAACTCTTTATTTACTTCAAAAAAATTGTTATCACATCAAGTAGCATGATTGAAATAATTACAATAAATATAGACAAATATAATGAATAGAAAAACCTCTTCGATATTTAGTATTGAGGATATGTTTTCTACTACACGATCGAGACAAAATGAACATAATTAGAGAGGTAGTTCAAGTAATCCAGTTATAGTTTGTTGATTTTGTAAATGTGGGCTATGAAACCAAATGTGTGGATCATATTCTTTGAAAAGCATTATTATAGCCTTCTTAGTTTAACCAACATTCTTTTTATCGCAATCCTTACAGCTTAATTCACGAATCTCCGACTTATCCTATTCCATCACCTTGTCTTTTGGGTTCCCCAACATCCATTGGTATATTTTGACTCATGGAAGAACTGTAAACATTGATTCATAGTCTTTCTGAAAAGTCAAGGATTTATGAAGACCTAATCTAAATTTTTACTTATTTATTATTTATACACTGTTCTACAGGTTACACCCAACTACAGAACAGGGATATAAATCAAATCATAATACAATTACAATAAGTTATACAATACATATAGAATTAGCTGAAGTAAAAAGACCTAATCTCAGAGATGGAACAGTAAAAAATGTCGAGCTGACAACTTGCCGAATTATATTTGACACCCATGTTATGCAGAGGTGAATGTTTCAGAATATTTGTACGTGATGTTGGCAGCTAAAAAGGATTAACCACTCTAGAGATTGGTCTAGGTACATTGGAATTGAGTTTTTGCAGAATATGTGGGTCAATTATCAAATTATTAATTAGTTCAAAAATAAAAACTATGTAGTGACAATCACGACGGCAACTCAAGCTATTCATAGCATGTTTAGCTAACAATGCATCTTGGGGAAATCCAATTGGTGGATAGATAATGTCTGATCTGTAGGAGTTTTAGGAAACGACGTTGTACTGATTCAACTTTCTCTGTATACAACTGATGAGATGGATTCCAGATTATGGATGCATATTCTAATTTTAATCTGATGAAAGTATAATATAAGGTTTTCAATGTAGATGGATCCGAGAAATCTCTGGAGATTCGTGCAATAAATCCATACATTCTGTTTGCAGCAGACAGAGTGGCTGCAGCGTGTAGTATGAAGGAAAGTTTGGTGTCGAAGGTAACACCTAGATCGGTAAATGTGAGAGGCCGTTGAAGTGGACTATCGTTTATTAAATACTAGTACTATGTTGCTGTATTGCTGCTGTTCAAATGTTTTGACAGAATCAGAATTAAAGAACTTGGGTGTGTGCAGCATTATAGAACAGTGCTTTCAAAACCTTGTTCTTCAGCGCCATCTAGTGGCGAGTTACAGAAAAATTGATAGCCTAAAAACCTTCTCTATGAAAAATTACTTATACATGTCAAGTTTCATCATGATCGGTTGAGCGATGTAGAAGTTTATCACTTACTATTGAAAAGATAAATAATTCATTGAAAAATATTGAGTTGTACCTTGGAATAAATAAACTGAAACTTAATATCGCTAAAACTAAGGCGATGATCATTATAACAAAGTATAAACAAAATAAAATTGGGAGAAACAGTCAAAATTAAAATTAACGAAACTGATGTAGAAATAGTGAGTAAAATTAAGTATCTAGGGTTCATTGTAGATAATACTATTTCATTGAATGATCATGCTGACTATGTAGTACGCAAAATATCAAAGAAACTGTATTTTTTTTCTAGAGTGACATCTCTATCATCAATGTATGCCAAAATATCGTGCTATAATTGCATAATAAAACCTCATTACGATTTTTGTGGGACTCTCTTATATCTCTTGAATCAGAACAAATAAAATCAATTACAAAAATTAGAAAATTGTGGAAAGCGAATAATATTACTCAGCAATAGAATGACACCTATACATAAAGCATTTCCATCAGTACTGAGAGTTTCATCGTTCCACCTCGAATATTACGGAAGATACGGGGGTGTTTCCATAAGAAGTGAGACAAATTCGGATTTTTCTCAGGAAAAAAGTGTATTCGTAGTAGGTTGGTAGTCCTGATCACGAATCTGAAGGAATTTTGAGCCTATTTTGCCCCTAATATATTTTACCGTTAAAATGGGGTGTTCCATCGCGAGTGGCGGACAGTGTATATCACTTTAGCCAACACCATTCAGGTGGTAGGTGCATTTTGAGCATTTCCATCAGTCCTGAGAGTTTCATCGTTCTACCTCGAATATTACGGAAGATATGGGGATCTTTCCATGAGAAGTGAGACACACTGTAGTTCTCCAATATGGATGGGTCCTTGAAATCAAACTTGAAAGTGCCTTTCTGTCCATGCTGGATACCTGTTCTTGCATGAGGATTCTTTTTGTCTCTCTTGAGTCTAATGAACTGGGGTATAGCTTTATTTTCAAAACACTTTTTGAAAAAATCACAGGTTTTGGTTTATTGTTTTACATCGTAGAAGAAGTTTGAAATACCAAAGGGGCAAATAGCTCGTTGAAGCTAATTTGAAATTATGAATACTTCGACCTGTTACTTGATGAAAATTAATAACACTTTCAATGATAGTAATTATAAAATTTTCATAATAAATTTAATTTAACACGTGTTTCGCTATATGGTAGCTTCATCAGTTACTGGAACATTAAACTATTCTACAATATCTTTTATATAACAAAACTTATTAGATAAATGATTACATCTGGTGAAAAAGTGGATGTTAAATAAACAATTATGAAATAAGCTGCGAGGGTTACAACAAAAAGTTTGTTGATAAAACTAGGCAGGACTATAATAAAGCGTTTCAAAGAACATGTTTCACATATACGGTTTCATAGACGAGAGAAGTCTAGTGTTGCTCAACATAGCAACAGAATAAATAAGAAATGTTTGATATTGTTGAGATGGTACATGACAACTTGGTTTGAAAATCTCTGAATGTTTTGGAATAGAAAAATGTGGAAAGAAAGATATGGCAAAAAAAATCTGAACACCGACAAACGTCCCATTCCAGAAAGTGGAAACAAACCAGGAAAATATAGGTATAATTAGTCATTAATATATAAATCATGATTGAATATGCTAACAAAATAACGAACACTAGGGAACTCATTCAATGAAACTCTTTACTGAGTGATTATTCATCTAGATGTATATTAGTTTCATTTATTTTCTGATGTTGGTTAGCGTAACGGGCGTCGAGAGACATTGTTTTGTGTCAGGTGTATTTTTTTTACATCATAGGTTACAAGTCTTCCTATCAACTCAGTAAATCACTCTTTTAAGTTGTCGGTTTGTTTTTAAATCAGTTCATCTCATGTACAAACAACATAGAGAAGACATTACATCAGTATCAAATGATGAAACACTCCCTGCAATAGATCACTTTTTTGACTATTTTTTTTAGACTTTAATTAATATGATTGAAAGGTCGTTTATATAAATTACAAATAAGTTCAGTGGGAACAGTATGGTATAAATGTAACAATAAGTGAAAAGGTTACTGATTTGCAGTAACCTTAACAATTTTATGAAGTGTAAGAAATTAGATATTCATCTGATGTGATATTAGTATGGTGTGAAAATTTTGATTATTGTTATTTATAAAAATACAGTCGTTTGGGAGATAAGTGGCAAAATAATGAAATGTGTTATCTCTATTTCAAATGGCCTTTCAGAAATAATACAAAATGTACCTCAGATGATCAATTCGATTTTGTTTTTTCAATTAATAACAAATAAATATCTAGCATTTCAGATATATTTCAATAGTTCTCGAGAATACAATTTCAAAACTATTTATATTATTTTTTATAATCATCAATAATTGACTTTCTAATATACTGTTGTGGATGATTGAGTGGAATATTATGTTACAGTTCATCACTTAAGGAATTTTCTTATAGGCATCTAAATGGGAGTGGAAAAAACTAAATCCGAGAGAGCCAAAACTCGGCCCACCTCCATGTCCTCGTCTAGGTCACAGCTTTACATTGGTTAACGCCAGGGTATACCTATTTGGTGGTCTGGCCAATGATAGTGCTGATCCAAAAAGTAATGTTCCACGTTATTTAAACGACCTTTATACCCTAGATATACGTAGTAGTCCCATACAATGGGACATTCCCCAAACAAATGGACCTTCCCCACCTCCACGAGAATCTCATACTGGTGTCGCGTATGTGGACAAGAAAAAAGGCAGATCATTCTTGGTAATATACGGTGGCATGAGTGGATGCCGTTTAGGTGATTTGTGGTTCCTGGACACTGAAACAATGGCCTGGCTGAAACCGCAGGTCTCTGGCCCCTCACCCCTGCCGAGATCTCTTCACACATCAACTCTCATAGGACATAGAATGTTTGTTTTCGGCGGATGGGTCCCTGTAAAGGCTGATGAGGTTAAAACTGCTAGTAACGAAAATGAATGGATGTGCACTAGCACTATGGCATGCCTCAACTTGGAAAGCATGAATTGGGATGAACTCAATATCCACTCTGAGTCGGAAACTAGTTTACCTTGTGCAAGAGCTGGTCATTGTGCAGTTGGAATCAGCACCAGGCTTTATATCTGGTCTGGCAGAGATGGGTACCGAAAAGCATGGCAAAATCAGGTAAGAGAAAGGGTTTGTTTGTTGTCTTTTTTGATGTTAAAACTTGAATAAATGTGAATGGGTGATTGTAAATAGGAATGTAAATCATTTTTTTCAAATCTTGAGTTGAGAACAGTGGTGTTCTCAGAAAGTTTTTTGAGTTTTTCTCAAAACAAAAAGTGACCAAGGTACCTATTAATGATCAGCTGTTCATTTATTTGCCTTTTAATTTTTGTAAACGGACTCTGGAGTTGATCATTGAAAAGTATTATTTATAAAGATTCTATTGTATACAGTATCTGCCTTGGTGTTTTCTAAATACTTCTTTGATGTGGACACCAATAATTTCAGGCAGGTTTGATTTTTATTTGTAGAGCCAAATAAGAACTGAATAATAATAACAACCAAGTAGATATTTTTTGACATATTTAATAACACATAACCTCCATTATATTTAAACATAGTATTGTGAGAAGCTCTAGTCCAATGGGGATAATAGAATTCAGTATGTTGAACTACATGCATGCATAAACTTGGATTTGATTAAAAACAAATTGTTTTTTTTCCTAACTATAACTGGAATTGTAACCAAATGATAAGAATCATTGATTGAATGAATAACATTGAAATATAATTTTATTTTCGGTTTAATAATGGATGAACATTGAGTTTCAAAAATGTTGAAAAAAGCTTCAGAAAATTTTTACATGTTTTCTTCAACATGTGTGGTACACAAAACATTATCATTCTTATGGAGTTATCTATAACATAAGGACTTTTGTTGGCTTCCATTTAAATGTAATTTTTTCATGTGATTTGTCTATCATTGAATAGGTTTTAATGGGCATAAGTCCACTCTAATTTTTTGTTCATATTAGCTGTTAATCCTAATCTTCCAAAGTTCCACAAACTTTTTTTTCACTTAGCCGTTAAGAAATTTAATGTCACATCATTTTCTTGACATCATATTACAAAAAACTCAAGATTCTGTGATTTGGTCAAATCTTTGTTTATACCAGTCTGTTCGGAGCTGGTATCTGGTCTTCTCCTTTACTCTATTAATCATTTCATCATTCAGATCCTTTTCGAAAAAATGTGTAAACATGTGTTTTTATATTTCACCACAAGCTGGTGCATTGATTGAGATACTTAGTATCTCATCATACTTATAATTTGGTGGATATTTCAACAGCTAACTTCAGTTTCCTTTCCGAAAACTTCTTCATAACTTTTGACTTTGTACTTGCTAGGAAATTTTCACATTTTGAAAACGAGCAAAATTTGGTGTAGAATATATCCCAGCATCAACAAAATTACTATTCAAGGGTATATAGGGAAGCAGTACAAATTCGAAAACACAGACAATTTCTGACAATATCTAGTTACCTGTCCTTAAAAGTACACAAAAAAGGTCAGGTAATTCGATCAAGAAAAACCAAGCCACGCCTACTAATAATAATATAAAACCGGTGTCAAATACCAGCATCATAGTTACCGCATTCGGAACGGGAACAACAACTCGAGCACTAACTCGGAAACTGCGACCGTTACACCGCCTTTAATAATGCCCACCACAGTTGTAGACGAAACGTCAGGCATAAAAACCTGCAGAACGATGTACGACAGTACATCACATAGATGACCGCGGAAACCTATCTGAACATATCTAGTATATAAAATTCTCTTGTCACAGTGTTAGTTGTCATACTCCCCGGAAACGGCCGTCTACCGATGGCATTTCTCACTCAGTAACAGCACGGAGTAGGGATGAGACCGAAGCCGGTCTCCTGCCTCTCTCACACAATTAACCTTCTCTCACTGCCTATACAATTTTCGGCCATTATTATTGTTATCATCTAGCGTAGCTACAGTTTGCGATGCCACCGAAGCTGTTAATCATTCAGCAGAGTTTTTGAAAAATTGGTTAAGGCTTTCGCGGCTGAGATTTTCATTCGGGTTTGAAGGCCGTCGTAATTTGGAACTGTATTCTAACGTTTCGCCAGCACGAGTGGCTGGCTTCTTCAGAGGTTTTTTCATCTTGACGATTCACCGATGACGGGTGATTTCCAGTTCGTAGGTTGTTGTCATGTTGACTCAGGTAGTCCGCCTCTCTTGTTGGCCGAAGTGTTCTTACCTGTTGATGACGTAACATTGCATTGCGCTGTTGCCACAAGTGTTATTACCTGTTAATGACGTATAATGCTGAATGAACATCGGGGAAACTGTATATTATGTCAAATAGACAAATCTGCAGTAGCGGAACAAGTGCTTAGTGAAGGAGATCACACGATACTGTTTGAAGATGTGAAACTACTTGCCCCCAATCATGGATACCACAGTTGGCTTGTACGGGAAGCCATAGAAATCCATAAACATACGGAAAACTACAACAGAAAAGAGGAGGTGCTAACGCTTAACTGGATTTCAAATCCCATACTAAATGATGCTAAAGTAGCAACAGCGCAATGCAATGTTACATCATTAACAGGTAATAATACTTCTGTCAATAGCAACGCATCAACAAGAGAGGCGGACTACCTGAGTCAACATGACAACAACCTACGAACTGGAAATCACCTGTCATCGGTAAATCATCAAGATGAATAAACCTTTGAAGAAGCCAACCACTCGTACTTGTGAAACGTTAGGATGCAGTTCCAAACTACGACGGCCTTCAAACCCGAATGAAGATGGTAACCCGATGAGTCATACAAATATTAATGAAAAACTTTGTCAAATCCAACATTTTAAATGGCAAGTTCCGAGGTGAAAATGTGTCAATACCACGTATCCCCATTATACTTAGAGATGTGCCATCCATTTTGAACGCGTGCAATTTCCAATTAGATCGACATTTGCAAGGAATGATAATGAGTCCCAAGGCCAGACAATGTCTGTTTGTCGCTTGTGTTTGAGCACACTATGTTTTTCACATGGACAATTATACATATGTCGCATGCTCTCGAGTGGGCAAACCATCCAGTTTGTATTAGCTGAACACACTATAGCATTGAGAGAATAATATCATTTGTGAGTGTTATTTATATATATATATA
>NW_019290097.1:11063-42119 GCF_000500325.1 Leptinotarsa decemlineata
CATTTAACTTTTTTCCATAGAACTTGTAGTTTTGCCGGAAATCGAGATACACCATTTTTACCCTCAAAAACTCACCCCCTCCCACTTTCCGAACTCAGATCGCCCATAATTAATTTTTCCTTTCATTTTTATCATAATACCCTTCTTTTCTTATGGGTTTCATCCTACCATTTTTTTCACTTTTTATCATTCTTGAAGGCTTCAGCCTTGGAATATTAAAACTGTTCATAGTTGTCATGGCACAATTTGTTATTTCCAGACTTTCGGACTGAATATCTAGTTTCATGTACCGATCTAAAATTTCAGACAGTTTTCATTTATTCTATGGCGATTCCCCTAGGTATGTTCGACGGCACTAGATTGTTCTGGTCTCGAGAAA
The DNA here is from genome assembly GCF_000500325.1 of Leptinotarsa decemlineata. NCBI lineage: Eukaryota > Metazoa > Arthropoda > Insecta > Coleoptera > Chrysomelidae > Leptinotarsa > Leptinotarsa decemlineata. The sequence goes on from NW_019290097.1 coordinate 11,443, forward strand.
CTATTATGTGCAACGTGTTCATTGACACGAATTTCCATAGCTCGCTAATTCTGACCAATGTATTTTTTGTCACACTGCTCACAGTCTATTTCACTTAGCCGAGACTTTTCATTTTCCAACATCTTGTCCTTGGGGTTAGCTAACATTTGTTGAAGCGAGCGAGACGTTTTTTTTCTTATCTTATCTTAGTTCAGAACAATTAACTTTGAATCAATGTATTTCCGAAGTCAAAGTCAAAGTCGAAAATTTTACGATGATTCTCCCTGAAATGAAGTTTCCTAATCTACTAATTTGAAGCATAGCCGTTGCTTCCAGCTATGTCCCTCAAAGAGAACGTGAGAACGTAATAAGTCTTGGACAAGAAAACTTAGTTCTATAATTTTTTGTTGTAGACAATGATGTGAGCCATCAGGAATACTCGTAAATCTGATAGAATTCTGTTTTGAATCTGTTTTAAAATCTGTTTTCCGTTAATTTAATCAGCTGTCGCCTCCATACGAACGACAACTCTCAGAAGTTAAGAAACTTGTGCGAGCTAAGGACATACATCAAATTCCTGGTTACTTATAATCATAAGACATCCAAGAATGGTAATTGAATGTTCAGAATCTACTGTTACGAGCTAAGACATAGGCCTCTACCATAGCAGAGTGTGAATAGGTGTGAGCCATAATAAACCCTTGCGGGTTGCGGTGGAGGGTCGAATAGACCCACTCAGTTTAGACTTAACCAAACATACCATAGATTTCTTTGTGTAAAAATCGCAAATATATCATCTACATATTGGATCCAAGTCTGTGGAAAGTAATTTTTCCATGAGTTCTCCAAGTAATGGAACTTATGGCGGAGACATGATTGCACCGATTTGTGAATTTTTTGTAGACCACATATTTTAGGGCATGTAGGCTTACAAACCTGTATTCTACTGTTCAAAGTAAATACAATAAAATTTTGACAGTTCCTGGGTGTGTTTTTCACTTGTGAAACAATCTTAGACAATTGATTCCTTGATAATTTATTATAGGGACCGTTCCCAATTGAATTATCAATTCTCTCATAGCAATCTGATTTGTCCAGTATCACAACCGTATTACCTTTGTCTGTCGTCAGACATAAAACATCTTCCACTTTCAATAATTTGATACTCTTTCTTTCCTCATTTTTCTACATGAAATGACTGGTATGTGTCTGAAATTGAACCCCGCTGAATATGAATTGACACCAGTTTCAGACTTAGGATTCAGTTTTCCTCATCTCCTGAAGACACCAACTTGGTTGGTGAAAGCGCATCGAAAAGAGTGTTCTGAACATTCAATACATTTCTAATGAGTATTATAGAATATACACAACCACATTTTCGTATATAAATTATTCCCCCTGAAAATAACTCCCTCCCGAAATTAAGAAATTAATTCCTTCCAGAAATTTAGATCTGAATCCGCCCTTGCATGACATTCTTTCAGTTATAATGACAAATGTCTAACAAAAATGTAATATTTATGGGATTATAGTTATCTGAAGAAAAACACGGTGGTAAGAAAGGAAATTCAAATTACAAAAAATTACAGAAATTGTCATCTAAGGAGGAACACAAATCATCTAGCCCCACAGAAATACTCGGAACAAAAAGTGAAATAGGTAATTCTATAGTTATATCTACTAAACACCCAGAAAAAAAAGCGAGTGTACTTCAGACCACACGACTGAAGTAAAAACGAATGCAGCATACAATGCTTGGACTGTAACAAATCTTATATCGGCCAAACTAAGAAAAAACTGATCCAAAGATACGACGAGCACAAAAAAGCATACATAAAGCCAATAACATATAAATCAAACCTCGCAACATACGCCACACAAAACAAACATCACTTTCCCCCACCAGAAAACATCAAACTCATAAAACAAGTCAATAAAGGAAACCGTATGGACATCTGGGAAATCCTAAATCCATAAATTCAAAAGACATAATTCACTTAACGAGGAACAAATACAAATCAAAACCCAACAAGACCTAACATTCAATATACTGCACAAAACAATACACATTTTGAAACAAATAACAATTTTTAGTAAATTGAATCAGTAATATTTTTTATATCAGCGAGGAGTCATTATCTTTTAATGTAGTGACTTGTTTCGATTGTGTAAATGAAATATTATTTTCGACATGGCCATCCTAACTAACGGTAAATGTTTATACATACAAGCAAATTGAAAATTTAATTCTTCGTTTTCCAAAAATAACTTTTGTAAAAAAATAAGTTATTTGCACAAAATTTGGTATCCGTGTTTTTTTGACGTGGGAGATCATAATTTCGTATCAATTTTCACCGTGAACTTTTAGTACTTTTCATGAAAAAACTAATTTCCACACCTTTTCCAAGAAAAAAGGTACATTTCCTCAACAACACTGGAGGTAATCGTTTTCGAGATATTTAAAATTTTCAATATCGATGTATATTACTCATCTCCTAGGGCGCTAAGTGAAGTTGCTGAGAATATTACAAAAACTTAGTATGTGTTGAATCTCGTCATAAATTTATAATGGGTGTACATTGATGAATTAACATTTTTGAATAGATGGACAGATATCCAAAGTTGTAGTTCTAATTCATCTTGTAGAAAGTTTACTGAGAGTTATTAATCTTACCACATTTATAGAAGGTTTCTATTGGTATGATACGTTGCCTTAGTCAAAAATGTGTATCTTTCATATTCATATGGAATGGATGATATTCAAAAACATTTTAGTAAAAACATAATCTCTTCAAGTATACACTTGTATCATTTGAATACCGCATTGTTCGAAATACTCGTATGTAGTTCATTTTGTACACTTTTGTACACAATATCCTCCATATTGTGATATTCAAAAGCATTCTAAAAAACATAATCTCTTCAGGGATACACCTTTTTCATTAAAAAAGGAAACGATAGCAGCCTACTTATAGTTAAACGTGCAACTATTTTGATAATTATTCAAACTCCGTGGTTACCATTCACGTTATTCAAAAAATATTTAAAAACTGAATGATCTAAATANTTAGTTCAATGTTTGAAAATGTCCTTATAGGACGAAACTGCAGTAACGTTAGTTACAAATGAAACTGAAAAAAAACATAGAAAGTTTTAATTCTCTTTTCTTCATAACGAATTCAACTGATTAGAATGTTTTCAATTCTCATACAAAATAACCTTGATTTCTTGGTAATGATTCGATAAATTCATTAATGAAATGTATTCTAGTTTTTTTTCTTTTATCATATCAACTTCATACAGAGTCTAGTTGAAAATGTTATAATTTTATGATCCATGTTATTAACCAATTTTAATGATCTGTGTTATGTTTTGGGAAGGAGGATTCAGACACAAACTGAAAGAAAAAAGAATCTCACATTATAGTTTTTTTTTGTTTAGAGATCAAGGAGTAGAAAGCCAAAACCTTTTCTTTCTCAAATATCTGGTTATATTGTGTCATTTGATTTTTATCTTCAGTAGTTTTTTGGCTTAGTAGAATCACTATTATCAACATTATGTTTTTGAATCAACTTGCCTCTTGGTTAAATCATATATACCTGTATCACGATATGGAAAAAACCAACTTAATTCCATCCAACAAAGAGGAACGATTACATTTCTTGGTAAGTTTGTCGACTCCCATATGAATTGATAACACCACTGTCAATTTTTGATAAATTTTTGAAATTTTTAGATTGTACTGACTCAACAACAGTTCATTAACTTATATTACGCTCAAATGGAAAGTAGACTCGTGTACGAAGTATGCCTATTCAATCACATGAAATTATTATTTGGCAAAGAAAATTAGCTGGCGTCTAAAGTTACAATTTTTGTCGAGATATTATTGAAGGATTCAACATGCTAATATGTACAGGACTCTACATTTTTAACTATGTGTCCTTGTATTCAAAAAAGCTCTAATTTTTTATGTTACGGCGATTTTCATCCTTACAATACGCATTGTGGCAACTACCTTCGTCAACTTTTCTCTAAAGTAAAAGTCACTTATAAAGCACCAAAAAGAACTGGTATAAACTTTTCAGTATGCTAGCTAATTCTTCAGAATATTGAAAAAATCCTAAAACAATATTCAATTGATAATTGTTTATATTCAATTTAAGAATACTTCCAACGTAGTAGTTTGTAATGCATAAACCTAGGTGCTACGCGTATATGCTACGCGTCTCATCCTAATTCTGTAGTAAGATATGTTATTTAACTATTCTTATACAATTTTCAACAATTGTCAACAAGAAATAAAATGATATGATTTGATTTAGAACAAAAAAATCAAGAGGTCACATATATGCTCAGAACTAATGGGGATTTCAAAACCTGTTTTTCCTTTCAATGAAAACCAGTGACATACAATTGTTTTTGAATGATCCCCTGGAGATGCCTTAGATCAGAATAAAAAATTACATTATAAATGCCAACTACTCCGCTCTGCTCATATTCTAGTGAGACATGTTATTGAACTATTCTTATGCAATGTCAACAAGAAATAAAATTATATGATTTGATTTGGAACGAAAAAATCGAGAGGTCACATTAGCTCATAACTGATGGGGATTTCAGAACTTGTTTTTTCTTTCAATGAAAAACAGTGACATACAAATGGTTTTCGAATGATCCCCTGTAGATGCCTCTGACCAGAATAAAAAATCACATTACAGCAGTAAATGTCAACTACTCTAATCTGTACAGAAGCATATTCTAGTAAGATATGTTACTTGATTATTCTTATGCAATTGTCAATAAGAAACGAAATTATATGATTTGGAACGAAAAAATCAAGAGGTCGCATAAGCTCAGAACTGATGGGTATTTCAGAACTAATTTTTTTCTGTCATTGAGAAACAGTGACATACAAATTGTTTTTGGCAGTAAATGTCAACTACTCTACTCTGGACGGAAGCATATTCTAGTAAGATATGTTATTTGACTATTCTTATGCAATTATCAACAATTGTCAAAAAGAAATAAAAAATCACATTGTACAGCAGTAAATGCCTTCAGATGGATACTACGTTTCACAATAGTTAGATAGATATATATAGATATATTTTATTGGTCCATTTGAAAGAACTTTTACAAGTTACGGTCATACCAAAGTTTTCATATATTAGCATGTTATTGAGAATCATCCTTAATACCATCTAGAGTTATTGGCACCTCATATACATTAACAATTAGAATACAACCACCCATGTTTATCCCATGAATTTAAAAAACTGACCTCTAATATGTTGAATATGCTCGTCGTACTGCGACTTGCTCCTCACGTAATCCAGCTTGCTAGATCCGGTGTGGAAGCTGTGAGTCCTGTATTCGCTGTACCACTCGGAACTAGAACTCGTCACTTTACTACTGTTACTTTCCGCGTCCCATTCGTCCCTCGAAGGGCTCTTCTGGTCCTCCGGACTCTTCAGGCTCTCCTCGGAGGGAAACTTCCCGGTGAGCGAACTGGCGCTGGAAGTTTTCGAGTTCGAAGCCACGTTTCCGTTCGATTGCGTCAAGTAGGCGGAGTCGTCGACCAACTCCTCGGAGGGGGTTCGGCTGGCGGTCGATAGGTGGCGCACGGATGAAGTCGAGGAGCTGGTGGTGATGTGCTTTATCGTTTTGCGGACCGTGACTTTCTCAAACTTCACGGATTTCGTTCCGGAGGCTAGGTCGCCTTCTTCTGTCGTCGAGGTGTAGGTTTCCTAAAAGGTTATATTCGGGGTCAAGGGAGTGTCGAGTGACCTGATAGGGTCTCTTGAGGTAGCAACTGTATAGGAAGGATTCCTCAACTGATGAAAAATATTTCTATCATCTTTACTCACTGTACATAAAAATTGTGTTTTAACTAGGTAGTTTTGTAGAAAAATCACCTGATTTTTTAAACAGAAAAAGGTTATTTCGAATATAGTACTCATATTCATCGCAATAGGTTTGTTCTGGTTCTACGAAATTCAGGTTCTAGGACGTAAGGATCATGCGCAGTTGATATAGAGCGTTCTGGTTTATTGAGGATAATTTCGGACTGACGAATCCTCTGTTCTGGTTTCGACTGCGAAATGATCCTAAACTGTCTTGAACCGTCCCGAATCGTTCTTGCTCTCGAAGCTGAACTGTTGAGAACTGTTCCCGTTGCTCATGCGCATTCATGTGGGCTATTTGCTAGGATGTTTTTTCATTCATTTGATTCAAATAATTGATGATTGAGGTTAGATAACATTTGAATTGACTACAAGGATACGCTACATAAAAAAATGGACATGACCGACAGTATTTTCTCGTCTTCATCTTTTCATATATACGATAGGTGGCACAGTGGTCTCCTAAAAATGCGTTCTGGTTTAACCAAGTGTCTGAGACAATTTCGGACCGTTTGAGATTTTTTGCTTCTACGCATCATGTCTTGCGCAGTTTCGGATGTTAAAACCAAAATGAACCTGATGTTGTAATTATTTCCAAGTCAAAATCTACAGATATACAGTTTGAAAGTACCGACCCATTCCCATTCAAGGATAAAAAATAATTGCCTTACAAGAATTAACTGATCTCAAAAATAAACTTTCAACTTGATTCACTGATATCAGCGAGGTGAAATTGATAATAATAAACAGCATCAAGCAGCTACTGCGAATATGACTGACGTTCTGATCTTACTCTACTTCCCTGAAGTAGTGTAAAGTTCAGGGACNCAAAAGAAACATCTTCAACTACATTCCCATCACAAACGGTATGGTGGTCAGCGGCTGATGTGATTCACTTTTCCAATCTTCAAGATTTGAGGCAATCAATTTTAGTTTACGCAAAACCGAATTAACGAAGGTGTCATGTTGGATCTTCGTGGAATTTCGATTGTAGGGTTGATAACAGATGAAATATTTTTCGTATTCGACAAACTGCTTACGATGGAGCAAATAGAAGTTTCTGAAAAATGATATAACCCTGAATTTTCAGAAAAATAAACATCAGTTAGTTTGAACGTTTTTTATATTTTATCTACGTGATCTATGAAACCTCCTGTTTCAAAGACTTAGCAAACATAGTGTGTTAAACAATATTATATAAGATTTCTTATCGAGAAAACCATGCCGTTTCTCTGCGATATTACATTTTTGTTGAATTGTGAATTATTCGTATCTTCGTTCGAATTCACCGCTACTTCGGGAGTTCTGCAGGGCTCAATTTTGGGACCTCTCCTTTTCGTGTTATTTGTTAATGACATTTCTAAGTATATCGGGTATTCTCAATTTCTCCTATATGCCGATTAGAAGAATCGAAAGCAAAACAGATTCTGATATGCTTCAAGATGATCTCAATAATTTATCTACTTACTTTTCAGTATCTGACCTATCTCTCAACGAAGCTTAATGCAAAATAATGAGTTTCACAGAAAGGAAGTCACCCACTATCAAGGAATATTTCATTAATCACACCAATTTACAGAGAATGAATGAGATGAAAGATATCGGGATCATTTTTACTGGTGTGTTCAGTTTCTTTTGGCACATTGAATACTTAGCTTGAGATCTAGCCGTGAATTCAATCACGACACTTGTTTGTTACTCTTTAACTCCATTGTTCGTTCTGAGCTGGAATATGGTTGAGGCATTTGGAATCCAAAGACCTTTTTATTTCGTGTCTCAAACAATTTGTCTCCTTTTCAACAATGTCTCGAAACCGTTAACAAAATGGTGGACTGGATATATTCAGTATTACAAACAATTTGGTTTACCAAAGTCTAGTGATGGCTATAGCCTCAACCTATAAGAGTCTTTGGTGAAATGATTCACTCCACATGCTCGAATTCCAAGATGCCTGATCATTCCGCACTATGGCAGGAATCTTGACAGGAGAAATGTAGAGAAATTCCATTCTTAGTGCGTCGTATCTTCTCAGGCCATAGGAGTCAGCGAACCAATCATCACAGATAGTGTGCGTTGGTTATTGATGCCAACTAATCTTCCGATGGAATTATTTCAAAAACTGAATAATAGAAAATACTTCGAAGTGATTTTTCGAAAAAAGTATAATTTGTGATATGAAAATACGACAATGAACTACTTTGGATAATACTGCGACGAATATTACTTCATATTATTTCATATCAGGCGTTATAGCAATAAGATAATTTTTGATAACAAATGTGGACCATCGATATGCAGTGGAATAATTAGAAATGTCACTGTTAAACTTATTTGTCTGGTACTTTGAGTAACAAGAATGTTAGAAAGAATGAAATGCACTATAAGAAAAAATACAGTAGGACCGAGATATTCAAATAACTTAAATAAAAAACAAAATGAATAAAAAGAAAATAGGAGAAACAAACAATGAGTATGGAAATGACTTGGTTTGAATATTATCAACATACTTGTTGCATTACATATTTATTCATTGATTCATCCATTTCTATTTCGTGTCATGATCACTTTTTTACCAAATTGGCGTTATTATACTTTTATTGTTTATTTCTCCTTTTATTTTATATTATCTTCTCAACTAACTTGTCTGAATATTTCAGACCTAGTACTCGATAACATTTTTTCAAAAACATTATGAGTAGGTAAAAACATTTGGCAAAAGAAACATCTTCAACTACATTCCCATCACAAACGGTATGGTGGTCAGCGGCTGATGTGATTCACTTTTCCAATCTTCAAGATTTGAGGCAATCAATTTTAGTTTACGCAAAACCGAATTAACGAAGGTGTCATGTTGNTTACGCTCATGTCAATCATCATGTATATTTTTAGACTCGATCAAACCGATACACGTCATGCACAACATATGACAGGTGAATAAAAACAACTTCCATTGACTGTAATTAGTACAAAAAAGTTGGGTAAGGTTGTTGGTTTGTTTATTAATTATAAGTGATTACGACGAGTGGAACTGATTCTACACACAACTATTGTTCATGAACACCCGCCTTGAACACGTTAATGGAGTGAATTCAAAATTGACTGAATATGTCAGCAATTGTTACATATGCAACTAGTGCATGAACAATATCTGAATGAAGAACGGTAGGGTCGCTTGTTGTTGATCATTCAAGGTATCATTTCATCATTTTGGAATATAATTTGGATAATATATTCATTTATACATGACTTCAATAAGAATCGATGATTGATTTGTTTAAAATTAACAAGAAGCAATTTTGCATATGAATGGGTTGACATATAAATGAACCACAGGGAAGTTTGGGGTTCATTTCTGGGAAACAGAAAGCCGATAGTTTGGTAACAAAATGAAGTTTGCTTGTCTTGTGATACATAGCTACAATACGATACAAGCAAACTTCATTAGGTTACCAAAATACCGGCTTTCTGTTTCCCAAAAGAAATCTTTGGACTATAATCTTCATAATATGGTACCAACAGAAATAAAGACTCCCAAATCACTTTTATTCGAGAAAAAAACTGAAAATTTCCTTTCGCAACATTGTTTTCATTCGGTTTCTAAGTGTACTGAACATGTCAAGAAAGCCAGAAATCACCATATCCTTAAATATTTGGAAGGCTTAAACATCTTGAGCGTTCATCAAGATGGCTTTTGGTAACAAAGATCAAAAGGCAACCTTCTATTGTATTTCACTCATATCTCTCGAATAATTTTACCATCAATGCTGATGTTCCCAAGGGATCTATATTGTCACCAACTAGTTTGAGCTTCCTCTTGAAGATGATTATTGGTGATCAAAACACGTGTCGAGGTGTTAAAATAATGGTTTAGTGTTGGCAAAAAAACTCCAGTAATATTCACTACTACACCAAAGGTTCCAAACAGTGCAAGTATATTCAACAATAATCATTTTACGGCAATTATGAGATGTAACTAGTCCCCATATTCTGAAAACAACTTATTTTTCACTCTTCCGTTAGCTGTGATGTAGCTCTCTGGGGAAATTCTATGGGAGCTGCGAATATTATCAAGACTTAAAATGGAGCTTTATGAATCATAAGTTACTCTAATTGTAGAAAATATTGTCAACATATTTTGCAAAAATTACGTACATTATACACATATGCAGTATTAAGTAGTTGAAATTCACAAAAACTCGAGTTCCTTATCGGACAGATGTACATAACTATGACATACGGAGCGTCGTTTAACAAAATCCCAAAGAAATAGCCTGGAATATAATTTGTATGAACGTCTTCCTCTTGAGTTTAAAGTTTTCAGTCAATCTGAGTTAAAAAAAAACAGTAAAAAACTGTCTTCTGAGATAGTCTTTCCACTCAGTCTATGAATATTCAGAACTTTTCTTNTGACAAATAGCTCCTAATCAAGTATTATTATTTTTTTTAAACTATTATTTATTTTCCACTTTTAAGTTTGGTTTGCTATTTCAAGCACATTTGTTTTAATTTTGTTAGCTATAATATCTGTCAGTCTTAATACGAAATCAGTTATTATTGTGTAGCAAGCAATGGAGAGATACAATTTTCAGTACATCACGTGACAATCTACTCAAAGTTATTTTGATATGTCAATTTTTAAATTAAATGTATACAGAAGATCACCTTAGCGACATCTAAGATACCATAATTGTACTATTTATTCAAATGTTATATTGTCAGATAGATAGTTACAGGTGAAGCTACAGTTCCTACAGGATGAATAAAAAATATCACAATGCGCTCTAGTATGTAAAAATGGAAACTGTTAGAACTCGATTTCAGACTGTAGTTTCTTGTCTACGCATTAAATGACGTCTTGTGCATTGAGGAACTAGCAGACTGCCTTCTGATTTTCAAAATCATTGAATAACTATTAAGTTTACATGCAATCATATTCATTTAATTATTCAATCATGGCGATTCTGATCAGGATAATCAAATAAACTCATGAAATTATTGTATTGTCAACGATTCTTGATTAGTGTACAAAGTTTAAAATGAGTCTGTTCGTTTAAAGTTGTCAAAATCGAGTCCAAAGGAGTCGGTTACAGACAAACATACAAGTGAAGCTAATAAAAACGTGTTAAAAGAGGGCAAGCCTGAAAGTAAGAATGATGACATCTCCGCCTTTTGAGACACAATATATTACGAATTGAAGTGGTGATCTCAGTCCTCATTAAAATCTTTGAATTTTTTATAGTATAGAATAATTTCTCATAAATAATGATGACAAACTAAGGCTGAATTAAAGCTGATTTCACAAACTACACTTAAACGATTTGATCTCCACTAACTTTATTGAAAATAATCATAACATGTTTCGCTAAAACATTAGCTTTTTCAAAACAAGTTCTAACATATTCCATGAAGCGCTAAAGAAACATTCAAGTAACTCATGGGCGTACCACAAGGTTACGTACTTGTACCAATACTTTTCTTGTCATTTACGAATGAAATTGGTGATGTGATGTGAGCTAAACTTGTAGACTACATAAGTATTTTCAATAATTGCTACCTCTTCCTGCCTACTTTTCAACAATGATAAGACTAACGTCACCGGATCTCACCATTATCAAAATATTAGTATATACCCCAATAACAAATTGTCAAATTATATAGAAAACAAAATTTGTTGAGTTAAATTTGAGGAAAATACAAATTGATAGCACATTGTCAATCACCCATCCCATATCATAAGTATCATCTACAACCAAGTTATTTGAACCAATAAATGTTCGTTTCGTTGCCTAATTATATAGGAGAGTACAATATTCCAAAATTATTCAGAAAAAAACTTCCTAGTGAATAAAATCTACACTTGGTTGGGATAAACGTTTCATGGAACAGCAAATCCTGACAATTAGCCTGGTTTTGCAAATATTTCAATTATTATTTGTGATATAGGAATGGTACTATGAATTTGTTTCATTTTCAGATGGAATTTTCATTATCATACAAATCTTGTGTTTGTTAGTGATTATTGCCAGGTATCTTAAAGTAAATTCATCATTGAGAAAAATAAATGAAAAAAGTGAAAAGATGAGACCTGTTTCATTTACTAGTTCATTAGTAAATGAAAATTTAGCAGGCACAGAAATGATTACACTTTAGGCTGTACCCCAACTATTCGCTACTAATGTTATCTTAACTCAATTCGTCTATTTAGTAATTTTCCTTCATGACAAGGATAAATCAATAATCTTGACATGCCCTATACGCTCCAGGCCGTCAAAACTAAAACTTTCACTAAATTCGTTTGTCGTCTCTGAATGTTTGTCTGTAATATTGAATTCATCGAATAATATCCAGTAGTCTGTCTGGTTACGACACTTGTTTTGATTACCCAAACCATGTCCTTGAATAATAATGTAAACCGTAGATGATATAAATGATACTCGAAACAACTGCAATTGATTTAGAATCTGATTGTTCATGACCCCATTTGAATGAAAAATTATTTCGATCATTGAAATTGATATGGTGGCAACTAAAATCATGAGTTCGCGTTTTCTGTTGTTTTATGAGAATGTATTCTGTAGTCATTGCAGTTTCATAATGATAAATTTTATGCAGTAGTGTGTGAAAGTTTTAAGCCCTAGTGCCCAAAAGTTAAGACGAATCAGACACAAATCGTAGCATCCTTTCCAGCTAAGAGTATGTTTGCTCTATTCAGCTGGGAGGTATCTTCATAACTCTCGAAAAACGCAACTCAAACACCAATCCTCACATCTCTTGAGCACCTCTTGATCTACTTCCGACTCCGAAAAAAATCTTCGATAACATCGGAGAACATAATCACCAGTGTTTCAATTCGAATGAAATTTCTATGGCTAGGAGTAACTAACTCTATGAATGAATATATAGGATATTCACGTTAAGAAGAGCATGACGTCATTTTTGGTAATTTTGTATATGCAACATAACAACGTTAAAATTCCCACTGAAATGCGTTGCCGAATCGAAGAAAACTAGAAAACTGTCAGTCTTTTTTTTCTTTTCAAAACTAATCGTTTCTTTTGATTAGACCCGCGTATATTCAATATGCCTAAAGCATTGTCGAAACAGTCTCAACAAATTTCTATTTCAACTAAGTGAGTTATCAGTAAGTAAGGTTACCAGCAATAAAACAAATCAACGGTACAAAAAAAATTCAAAGTTCGAAATAGTGCACATGTTGGCAACGCCGTAACTTGTCATCTTGTGACGTCATTCTCTTCTTAACGTGAATATCCTATATGCATTGTCATCATGACAAGAGCAGATCTGTCTCTCTTTTTTTCAAGGATAAAACACAAGCACTACAGGAAAATACTTAAGGCGCTCTCAGAGCGGTGCCTGTGCGAAAGTAGTGATTCACATTGGATTTAAATCGCTGGAGATTAAATCCAATTGGAAAAAAGTTCTCAGGAAGTTTATTCCACATAAAAGTGCTGATGAGATGATAAGACAGGAGTCTTGCCCCGAAACTTCGAAGTACATCATTGGGGACGATAGTCCTCCATGTTATTGACATTTAACATCTCTTTTATATATCACATTGTGTAACGAATGTTTGGAGTAGAAACTGGATGGGAAAAAGTGATTTTCGTGTACTTAATTCAATATTCATATGAAACAAACATTTCATGTCGTTTTGTGTTGGAGTTGTCTCAGAAGTTTGTCTGTTGCAATGTTTTTTTTAAATATGTATCTAATATGTCTGATGGTTTTTAAAATAGTAATATTATCAACAGGAAGATACTATTTTTCGAGCCCTGAAGAAGAATTTGATTAAATTCGAAACGGCAGGAAAACAATTGTTTTTTAAAAAAAAATTGATCCTGTTACCCAACCAACATTTCTTCAGAAAAATTGTATCACTAAACTAATAAACTTTAAAAATAATGTTTCCTGTCTTTGGAAGTGACTTTTACCGTGAAGTTATCTACAACAAATCTCAATGTACATCAAAACAGATAACGAAAACTACAAAAACAAGTTTTGCATGACACATAAAATACTTTGTACAATGCCAGCTCACATTCAAATTCCGTATAGTGTCAATTAGGTGATGTAAATAAACAACAAGAGACTCGTCTATAATGCCAAGGTCACCTTTCAGAAAAACATCAGAATTCACTCTAGAAGAATTTAAGAAAATTAAAAGATTTCTTAGTACTACTATGTCGTCAAAACAAGGCTAAAACTAAAAAAACACATTCTGATCGATACCATTATATGAATAAGAAGACAACACTTTTGAAACTACACTCTACAAATACTACTAGGTATCTTGTTAATAATACAATCTGTAGTGATATCTCAGAGTACGCATCTTAAGAATTGTCCTGTAACCAAAAGGAGTAGTACAAAAGGGTATAAAAACTAGTATTGAATTCTAATCGTCAAATCACATTCTCTTAAAGTGATATTACGTGAGAATGTATTATAAGGTACCTACTAATAGATCCAAAATTCCAAGTGACACCAGACCTAGATCATAAACTTAAGAAACGTTTGGAGATTGAAACCAAAGAAGAAGGAAAATGAAGATGAGACAAGTATAATAAAATCAAAAGTACAAAGTATATACCCGGTGTGTCAATATATCGATAATAATGTTATTTATGTGAAAGTTATACTGCACGTTTTGAAAATAATTCGGGAAGCACCGAGTTGTGCATTTTTCAGTATCAGCAAAGTAACACATTTTTCAAAGAGAAAAACGATTTTATCTTTCTGCTATTGAAATAGTTAATCTCTTAGGTCCTACTTCAGCGGTGATATTTTTCAATTTAAAATGTGCCAGTGACAAATATATTATTTTTCGAAAAAATTATGCAGGCTCCGAATGTAATTGAGCTGTTTCTTGAAAGATTCGAGATTTGAATGTTCAAGTGATGCAGATAGCACAAAAGTAGTGTCAGCATTTATTTTTACACAGGGTGCTTCAAATGTCACTTAGATTTTTATCCATTACATGAAATTACCAACATCTCATATGTTATTCTTGACACGTTTTTCGATTATTTGTGCTATTCAAACTATTTTCCCAATATTGAATTAATACCTATTTATTATTTCAAAATGTAAGAAAAGACTCCGTTGATCTGGAACATTGAATAAACAGAGAATTTTAACTTCTTGCATGTCCGTGTTGAAAAAAATCCAAATGAACATCATTTTGAAGAAGATGTTGCAGAGCAAACCGGTTTAGTAAACAGTTCATGTGAAAACTCCCATGAAAAAATTCTAACTGAATAAAACCTAGAAAAGCCTTCACGTGGACAAAGCCCTTCTTGACATGCTTTCACATAACAAATGTTATCTTCATCGCGTGCCATGTCCGCGTAGGCACTTCTTCTCGAACCCGTGCTCGGTCAACTGCAAGTTATGTAGGTGGAAAATGCGAACAAACGGGTTTCTCGCAGACATCTTGTGGTGAACGCTCTTCAGAAACGATTCGCTAAACGTTCATTTCTAATATAAACCATCGCTTACTTAAAATCGTCCGTACCAGGTGAATATCGTAAAGTCTGCCACACTGATCTATTCTTTTACGATCTAGTGATGAGATCAAAGTTGTTTTACTCCTGCGCAAGTAGGGATTATTTGGTCTATTACGATTCATTAATACAGATAATTAATCAATAACGTCTCCTGAACCAATAAAAATTTTCTAAACTTCTGAAACATCGAACTTTTCTTCTGAATATAAATGTATACAGACATAGAATATCTTATAGAAGTGACATTCAGCACGGAATAGGAACCATGAATTTTTATCTTGACGTGATTATTGTCAGCTCAAAAACGTTACAAACAGTTGTTTTTGAACGTGGACATGGTAAAATAAAGCTACTCTCACTAGTTTCAAATAATTTGGAGTTTTCCACTAAAAATGGCATTTAATAAGTGCTTCCGAAATGGAAAGTAGGTAACAGAAACTTGACTTCTCAATAGGAAAGTGCCGCCACTTTCTTATATTTTCTGTGGTTCGGGAGAACCACTGAGTGGTTCAAGGAAGGTACTCAAGGAAAATATAATTTAGTGCCATAGAGANACTTCTCAATAGGAAAGTGCCGCCACTTTCTTATATTTTCTGTGGTTCGGGAGAACCACTGAGTGGTTCAAGGAAGGTACTCAAGGAAAATATAATTTAGTGCCATAGAGAACCGCAGTCACAAATAATCAATTATACGTTGTTATTTTATCTATTGTAATATTCGTATAATGGATTGTAATTCATCCAAAACACATCTTTTCCCAAGTTCCGAAACTGAGGTAGAAATGGAAAATTATACTCAGAGTCTGTGAACCAAACAAATAATGCATGTGTGTTCATAGTGAATACTTCGATAAAGATGATTTTTCTTAAAGTACATAAAATGTAGTATCGGTTATCCAACCTATTGAGGTCTGAATGAGGACTGAAAAATTGATAACTGAAAAAGAAAACAAACTGTTTCAATAAAAACACTTTTCCAGAACCAGGACAAAAGCGCGGTCTCTCGACGCACATTCCGCTAACCAAGTTAGTATAACCAGAAGATGACTAAACCATAACCTATCTATCCACTAGTGCAATCAACATTATGTATCCACATTATTCGATGGAGATGCCAGAGTTAATCTCTGAAAACTGGTTTGCATTTGATCAACAGACAAGCATTATCTCACAAATAACTTATTATTCTGCTCTAAAATTCTTTTACGAAAGGCATTTCGTTGAAATTTAGATAAGTTGAAGATGTGTTTTGTTGAAATATCAATAAAGAATGGCATTTTAATATTTTCTCGAAGTATTGAAATGGATTCTGGCTCACTACAAGTTGGAGCTATTGATGTATTTCTCCTGAATCAATTTTATAAGGAATAGTTTTATTAATACGATTGTTGGGTAACTTGGTTGTAATTTGTTGTAATTAAATAGCATCTTATTTTATTTACCATTCATAAACGCGTAGGCTTTGCTTGGTTTCTATGGCAGGAAAAATACATGAGTTAATATCTGTTAAGAACTGACAGACATTTATGCACTCGGTAACTTTGCAAAATCAAATAGAAATCCTCTTTTGGCAAGAAATATGTATGGTGAGCTGTACCAGAATCGTCGTATTCAAATCTTTAGACGATTGTAAAGAAATTAGAGAGTGTTGATGCATTTGACAGAAAGGAAAATAGAAAATGTGTTGTTACTGGAAATGTGAGAATGCATGTGTTTTGGGTAAGCAAATATAATCTCAATTTTTTCAATTTAGGACTGGTAAGTTATAAAAATATTTCTTATTAAAATTGTTCCCAATGATAAATTGTTCACGAACTAGGGATTTTTGTGAAATCTGCCAGATATATTAAAAAAAAACAAATACAAATGCCACAGGATAGTTCGCTACCTTGATGAAAACGATTACGGAAAAAAAATAATATTGTGCGTAGTGGTTGAGACGTATGAATAGGTGAGTTGGAAATATTTGCAAAAAAAATTATATACCTAGACGGACGAATCAAAATTCACGAGAAATACAACGGTGCACCGCTTCATAATACACCAATGTTAAGGAAACATGTAGATGCAATATTGCCAACAAAGTGGATTGAAAACAATAGATCAATTGCCTGGCCAGTTCGATCCTCAGACCTTACCCCTTTTGAATTTTTTGTCTGGAAATACATGAAGGAAGCAGGATACAGGATCCAGTTGTCTATAAATGCATCAAGGATACAGTTACAGTAAAGATATCAGCCATTAAAAAAAAAGATACTTGTTATATCAGTACACCCATCATGCTAGAAAATTTCCACAAAAATTGTATCGAACAACTTATGTGTATTCAACAAAGATGTCGTCATTTCGAGTATAATGTAGTTTTTTTTGAAGAATTCATTTTTGTATTGGTTTCATTTTCCTCCAAAAATTAATTATAAAATAAATAATTTCTCACTTTGATTGTTGCCACTGATTATGCTAGTTACTTTAAATGATTCGCTATAAAAATACCAAGTGCGATATACCACTAAATTGAGATTTTATCGCATTACTAATATTTGTGATAAAAAAGGCAGGTCCATATTTGAAAAATAAGTTGATGGTGGCCGTGTTGTCATGAAACGTTTAATAAAAGATTTATCGTTACATCGTTATAGTACTTTTCGATTACAATAAAATTTTCCTTCTGCATTTTTTCATTTTCTGGATTGAAAATTATTTTCGTAAAGAACCAAAAACAGCATTTTCAGTTTTCGCTGTATAACTCGTAGATTTTCTTGGCCATTGTACTGTTCCCCACAATAGTTACTTTTTTCCAATTTGATCATATCACCACATTACAACGGCATGTATACTGGATGATGAAATTGTAGTCGAAGACAACGTAGTATTTATAATTTTTTTCAAAACTGTGTGGTTAGACTCTTTCCAAAATCGTTAATAATTTTCTTCGATTTTCTATACCTAATAGAAAAAATCATTTCNAAAATCGTTAATAATTTTCTTCGATTTTCTATACCTAATAGAAAAAATCATTTCAATCGGTTGAAAAATGAATGTTTCATTGTTTATAGGGTTGTTTTCATTTCAAATGGGCCACACTGTCACAATTTTATCTACTTTAAATTGTCGTTCTCAATCATTGTACAGTTTCATCAATCTGAAATATCTAATTGAAGAAAATACATCTTAGTTTAAACCTAACCCCAACCTATACAGTTGCTACTGAAAACCATTGAAAAAACCCTTATGAGACAGACATAAAAAACAAAAAAAAATCATGCCTGGAAAGTTCCGTCCGGCCCAATGCCTGCAAGATGCACCGCATGCCTCGGCGACGATGTCTGTCTCAAAGTGACGTGCTCCAACTGTGTGTGCCCCACGTGCCGGTGCCGCTCCTGCTCCAGTCTACGCTCCAGATCCTGGACATCTACTCCGGCAACTCCTTCGCCTACAGCTCCCGACCCGGAGCCGGTCCACACCTTCTCGAAGAAACTCACCCTGTCCCGGAGCTTCTTGCTGGCCGGGCTATGGGGACTATCGGGAGCCCTCTTGGGGCTATCGGGGGGCCCCTTGGGGCAGTCCCCGGGGTCCTTCTGAGGCGCGCTCATACTATCGGAGCACCCTGTACACTTTTCCGGTCATTTCGCGTAAGTCGATGGCGCCTGTTCGCGATTCCGTTCAATACTGAGTCTCGACGAAGTGGTCGTGGGTTGGGTGCGATGTCGTCGAGGACGTGGAGGGATCATATCGACTCGCGACTCTTCGAATGCCGATGCGCTTTTCGACCTGTTATGCAATACGGCAAAAAAGGATGTTTTTTTTCGTTCGTTTGTCGGTAATCGTATTGTCTCAGTTTTGGATTGTTGAGCGGATAGTTTTTTTTTCTACTGGCGATCGAATGAGGAACCGTTATTCACGGACGAGTCTTGTTAGTCGATCAATTAATTGCATTTTCGTTTATTTATTTATTTGTTCCTCAAGTCGTCCGACCACCGAAGCTATTTGAGAAGTGGGTAAAAAATAATATCTTATATATCTTATGTACAGGGCGTTCCATCGAAAATTTGACCCCCCTGTAAGTTAGAAACGGGCGTGTAATCGAAAATTTCAAAGTACACTTCAATTTTTATTTCTAGCGGGACTATTTCTGATATGGAAATCATACCCGAAACTTCACCCCCTACGGTCAGCAACTACCACCCTATCTTTTCAATGGCATGGGAGGTCGAGTGATACATCATTTTTTGAAAGGTCTTTTGTCCCTCTATTATTTCTGCATTTTTTTTTGGAATTGGTTCATTCGTTATCAAGAAATTGAATGATGAACGTTTCATTTCAGAAAAAATCAACGGAAATAATATCAATGGCAACACAATCAACGGATAAAATGTTCAAAATGACCTCAAGCTAGTTCCATCCAATAATACAGTCTACTTTCGAAAGCATTCCTTACATTATTGAAGATGTCCGGAGTCAGAAATCGGCTTTCCCGAACAATTCTCTGCCGCAAGTCTTNAAACTTCTCATATAGAAAAGTAATTTGTAGAAAACTATAACCCAAATTTTTGCACCTATCCCATTAATCTAAAAAAAGCAAATCGTAATAATCTAAGAATCAATGATGATTATTCTTGGCAACTGGTAGTCGATTGGATACTTCAATAACAGTCATCCGTCATGATAATACCGCAATTATCTTTTCTAAGTAATTATGCAAATGCATTTCCCTCTATATGGTAGCTAATGGCGAAATATGTAGGTGAATAGGATAACTCTTCATTTTCTTTATTTACAATCGTGACATTCACATTAAAGTAGGTCAGAAATATAAATCTGATACCTGTTGTGAAGTTGTCATAGTAAATGATACAGTAGACTAATTTATTATGTTATATTTCAAAAATTATCAAGCAAGTGGGTTACGAGGCGAACAGTGTTTGCAAAAACTACAGTTCAATATAATATGTTGGGAATTCATAAAAATTCGGAGAAATTAAGGATTCTTTTTTCTTTTAGCCTCCCAATTTCAAGAAATGGAGAAAAACAAAATATTGTCACTTCATTTAAAACAAGTATGTGCAAGTAAAACCACGAAATGATCTTTCGTTTCATGACTAAAGATAAAACAAGTGTCCACTAGTAATGAAGTAGGCAGTATGCTTGTAATTGTATTTATTGGCGAAACCAGGGGAGGTATAGGGTGAGCTTAGTCCCTAGAGCAACGTTAAGCCCATTCATTATAAAAAAATTAAAATTTTGGGTAATTAGTAACTTAAAAGCCACAGAGACATCAGTCGAAATTAAATGATAATAATTATTGAAGCGAATTCAACAGGCAATTGAATAAACACTAATATGGGAAGTCAGTTACAAATATTGTCTCTCTCAACTGTCTCTGATATATTTTTCTATTACTACTGGCCACTCTCCTAAGTTCTGACTTGCCGTATTCTCTCATAAAGTTCTTGTTGATTTGGTGCCCTAGATTTGTAAATTCTATTCTTGATAGTTGCCAAGAAGTAAAAATCCATCGAAGTTATGTCAGGAGAGCAAGGAGGCCATTGTTCATATGGACTATTTCTACCACTCCAACGTAATGGAAAATGTTCGTTAAACCACTCTCGAACCATCCAAGAATTATGAACGGAATCTTCGTCTAGATAAAAGTACATCTCTTGTCGCATATTGAGGGTAAATTTTCAATGATTTTCTATAATTCATTGTCGAAAAAATGCAATACTCGTTCAGCGTTAATGGTATTACTGAAGAAAAATGCTCCAATTATGCCGTCGCCTAAAGAACCACACCGTACATTAACTTTTTGAAAATATTAGTCCTTACAGTATATAACCCAGCGGGGATTTTCAGTAGAGCAGTATCTGCAATTTTGAGCAGTGAACGTAGCCTCATCATTAAATAAAATTTCTCTCAGTGCATTTCTATCATTTAAAAAATTAGGCCCAATAGCAGTAATCTAATCGTTTATATTCGTAACCTCTTTGGACCTAGGTCCAAACTCCAGACATCACCAGATGATATCAAATGATACTTTGCCTAAACGCCTTGAAAAAAATCCCTGTGTGGATAAAACAAACACAGAACACGGAATGAAACCCAGAAAATTGTTTTATCATCGATTTATTGAAACATTTCACTCCATGAAAAAAATATTCTGCATCATCGAATTCAAAAACCTTCTATAATACAGGGAGAACCAAAAATTAGCAAATCAAATGGGCATCAAATACAGAAAAATATCATTTGGAAAAGTTGTTTAGATTGACATTATTCCACTCAAATATGAATTCATGGCTTCTAGCATTCACAAAATCTTCATTTACTTCAAGATTTTTCTCTTCGGTTCGATCAAGAGGACTGACTTAATTGAATTGTTCACGTCAATCCATCTTGAAACATGAGTTTTCTACAAATATAAAACTGTTTCTGTCATTTTCAAAATTGATGTTTTGAAACGTGGCAAAAAAGTCAATAAAAGCTGGATGGTCATGAATTCATATTCTGGTGAATAATGTCAATCTAAACAATACTTCCGAATGAAGTTTTTCAGTACTTGAAAATATAAGGGTAATTTTTGGTTTCCTCTGTATGATAAAAAAATATTTCTCAAATTTAATGTATATCACCCAAGTTTAGGAATATACAGAACATTTTTCAAAGGGTGAAAATTTATAAAAAATCGATTATGACAAAATATATTTAAACGAAAAAATTTGAGCTAAATTCATTCACAAAAGTGAATAAAATCTTTTGGAGTCCATTGATTCATATTTGATTAAACCATGTCAATCTTAATAATTTCCTCATATACAATTTTACATTATTTGAACTATTCATATTTAGAGTATGAATGAACTATACAAGTTCATTTATATTCTGTTAAAGAAGTATACGACATAAATGAATGACGATAGCGTCATAGGACGGCAACTTGATTGGTGAATTGATTAAACGATCATCAACTGATACAATGTAGGATAAATATTTAAAGCTAGCAAATATTCAACTATTACTCCACAGACATAAAACATTCATTTAAAAAATTGATGTTTTTCTATAAAAATAGTTTCATAGACATTTTAACTATCTTATTATAGAGTTTTTATTATCAAACACATGTCTCCCTGTCATTGTCAGACAAAGCACTCCTCCAAAACATTTTTCACATAATGAAGACACTCAATAAATATGAAGCCGTTTAACCAGAATTTATTTCTTAAATAACTGTAACAGTTTCTTTTTCTTGTTGCCAACCGCTGAAATTTATCACCAAACCATCAAGAACGTATATTTTTAATTGCCATCGTGTTATCATCAATATACTTTCATTCGCCATAAATATGTCCAGATATCCTATTATCGTATTCGATTCAATATTTAACTATACTCAATTGATAATTCATTGGTTATTTTCATCAGAGATACGGACAATCATAAAAATTGCAAAACACTTGAATATTTCATTACATAATTAGAGAGGAGATTTGTTTATCTGATAGTAATTATATTTTCATGACTGTTGATAACTTCTTCACCTTTTGAGAGTTGGATGTGAACTGATGACTTCAAATTAGTTGAAAAATATAGAGAATGAAAATCATGTTCACATTTCTATATTATAATGATAAATTTATTCGTCTTTTCGATCATATACATGATATAAGACATGTCATAAATGAAAATATGAAAATTATATAAAACNACTTAGTCGTGTCCTAAGTTCTTGTAAGTTCTCATCTGTAAATTTTCTATTGAAGTAGGTAGTTGTAGCCAGAGAATCATTCGCTAAAGAGTTGGTAAGATTGCATGAGAAAATATGGGCAAGATGTTTGGCTAATAAAGTATCATATAAGAATACACTGAAGTTTTCTTTTGAAATATTTGTGACAGGGTAGTCAATTGCTGTTGCACTCACATTGTTATGATTATTTTTCAGGATATGTGTTGCCTCATTTGTTGTTTTGATAGATGAAAAGATTCTAAGCAATCATTCAATATTTTCGTTTTGCCATTAGTGATATCCAGACTGTTCACGTTTAGATCACCGCAGACAATGAAATAATTAATTTTCCTACAAGTAAATACAAATCTTCTCCAATTTTTCAATGAATATATCAAAATCACCCAAAGGAGGTCTATAAATGCAACAGCAACTGTTTTATATTTGAAACTATCCACTAAAGTGATTGCACTTATTTCAACATATTACCTGTTCACGAGTTTATTATTTATATTATTATATTATGAATACTCTGACCTGTTACTAGACTAAAATAAAATCAAATTCATTGTCAATGATAATAATTAAGCAATTTTCACAAATGAAAAGTTCATGAAAATGTTTCATTTTTTTTTAAGACAAAACACAAGCACTACACGATAATCCTGGAGATTTAATCCATTTGGAGGGACGTTCTCAGGAAGTTTATTCCACATAAACGCAGTTCTTCAGATAAAAAGTTCTTGAACAGTGAAGTTCGAGGTGTACTGAATTGAACCTCAAAACGATGAGCAGTCACAGTCTGTCGCGTATTTCTGATATGTACCGCTCTTGGTGGAATCAAATGCGCCAAGTCACTTGAACACTTCCCGTGAAAGTATCTATAGAAGAGAGACAAATCTCCAACCTTTCTTCGATGTTCCAGGCTATCAAAGGTTGTAAAAGTGATGTTCGCGTCTCCAATCAGGCGGATGGTTCTTTTCTGGATGGAACCCGATAACTTCAGGGTATATGTTTGGGGGCAGAGCTCCATACATGAGAACAATACTCCAAAGAAGGTCTGATCTGAGCTCTATAAAGTATCAAATGATGCAGACGTGTGTACAGTTTTCTGGTTCGGAACAGGGTTCCAAGCTTTTGAGAAACAGCCAATGCAATTCCATGACATGATATGATTGTGCCAAGACATTTTGGTGTCTATTTTAACCCCCAACAAACTAATCGATGCAGAAAACGGAATTATCTGACCTGACATTATTATAACTGGTTCGGAGACATTTATCTTCTTGGAGAAAACCAATGCCTGGGTTTTTGTGACATTGAATTGAACCTAGTTACTTTCACCCCAATTCGAAATCACTTCTAGACCCTCAAAGGTTTTTTTAATTGTAAGAGGTTGTTTCAATCAAATTCGAAATTACTCTCAAGAAACATACTTCTCCAATTTGAATCTGTTACTACTATGTTTATGTGAAAGGGATATCTCTTCTATCAATTACATCCACTAGTAAATGTTTCGTGGTGATTGATGAATCCAATTATGAAAATATCGCGAACATATGGTAGTTACCAATACTTTCTAACATTATTGACTTTATGTATCAGTAGCATTACTGAGAACTAGTTTCCTTGTTATCGTTTGACTGATAACTTTTTATTGAATTTCTCTCCTGGCCCTCACCCCGAAATAATGACTTTCATTTTAAATAATTATTTTTCCTCAAGTTACGTAGTTGAAATTTTCGTAAAATACGGCTCTCCTCAGATAAAATAGTTTTTAAAATCAGTTGTGCTTGAGTTCATCCATTACATCGGTACACCGATGACACCCAACTTTATGAATCTTTCCACCCATCTGAGTTAAAAAATGATTCCGAAGTCAAACATTCTGATCTCAATAATCTTCAACTTGTTAAAAACGCAGAGTTTCCTTGCAAATGATAATATTTTTGGCAAAAAAGGCAGAAATTGTGAAACACTTCCATTGTCGATCAACATAAGTAGACTAAATGTATGAAGTGAATGTTGAAACCTGTAAATGTTTTGGAGTACAAACTGAATAGAAAGAAATTAGTATAATGTAACAGTGATCCATGTAACTGAAATTTTATCTCTCTCATACACTCATACGAAGGTGAGTCTTGATTTTTCTTCAAAAATATTTATTTATTCATCAATTTCTAATTTTTCCCCTTGAGGAAGTCCCCCTCAGCGTCCCCCTGGCGTTTTTTCGGATCCTCGAAGCAGTTCTGATATGCACTTTTTGGTATTTCCTTGATCTCTCTCAACGATTCGAGTTTTATCTACTCAATCTTCGCAAAACGCCGTCTTTCCATGGGTCTCTTCAATCTTGAGAACAGTAAAACGTCGCAGGGGGTCATATCTGGTAAAAACGGTGGCTGAAGCATGATTACGGTGTTGTTGGAAAAAAATACCAACAAACAACAACGAATGTGCAAGTGCATTATCGTGATGCAAAAGCCATGAATTGTTTTTCCAGAATACTGGACGTTTTCTTCTTATTGCTTTTCGCAAGTTCCCCATAACTTCAAGATTATACTCCTTATTGTGCGACCATGTGATAAGAACTCCTGATGCACAACGCCACGGTAATCG
This sequence comes from Leptinotarsa decemlineata, assembly GCF_000500325.1. NCBI lineage: Eukaryota > Metazoa > Arthropoda > Insecta > Coleoptera > Chrysomelidae > Leptinotarsa > Leptinotarsa decemlineata. The sequence continues at coordinate 37,193 of NW_019290097.1, forward strand.
AAGAAAATAGTAACGAAACCTACATTTCATCAAACTTGGCGTGTTTTTTTGCTCTTGTTCTTCTGGGCTTTTCCACTAAGACGATTGGACTTTGATTACGATATACTTATGATTCGTCACTAGTTATGACCCTTTTGAGCAAATCTGGATCGCCGTCAACGTCACTCAACAATTCCTGAACGATGCTTTTGCGACGGTGTTTTTTAGTCAAAATTCTGCAATTTTGGAACGCCACACGCTTCAAGCCCGAAATTTCGGAAAACATAGCATGACGCCAACCGATATGCCGACATCCTCAGCAACTTATCTAATAGTGATTCGACGATTTTTCATAACAATTTTCTTCATTTTCATCGGTTGTTTATGTACTGGAGCGTCCAAAAGAAGTGTCGTCATTGACATCTTCTCGAGCTTCTATGAAAAGCTTGTACCACTTGCAAACATTTTTCTGATGCAAAAAGTTGATCTAGTTTAGCAAAAAAAAGTTGAATACATGTATAAAGGGGACCACTGAACCAAGTGGATGTCAGTTATACACACTATAAAAAGGTGATGATATATATCGTTCAAAGCATTCAAATATGAAACTTCTCATATAGAAAAGCGTTTTTTCGAATGCTCGAAGCAGTTCTGATATGCACTTTTTGGTATTTCCTTGATATCTCTCAACGATTCGAGTTTTATTTACTCAATCATCGCAAAACGCCGTCTTTCCATGGGTCTCTTCAATCTTGGGAACAGTAAAACATAGCAGGGGGTCATATCTGGTAAAAATGGTGGCTGAAGCATGATTACGGTGTTGTTGGAAAAAAGTACGAACAAGCAACAACGAATGTGCAAGTGCATTATCGTGATGCAAAAGCCATGAATTGTTTTTCCAGAATACCGGACGTATTGCTTTTCGCAAGCGCCCCATAACTTCAAGATTATACTCCTTATTGATCGTGCGACCATGTGATAAGAACTCCTGATGCACAACGCCACGGAGCTTCTGTGAAAAGCTTGTACCACTTGTAAACATTTTTCTGACGCAAAAAGTTGATCTAGTTTAGCAAAAAAAGTTGGATACTTGTATAAAGGGGGCCACTGAACCAAGTGGATGTCAGTTATACACACTATAAAAAGGTGATGATATATATCGTTCAAACCATTCAAATATGAAACTTCTCATATAGAAAAATAATTTGTAAAATACTATAACCTGAATTTTTGCACCTATCCCATAAATCTGAAAAAAGCAAATCGTAATAATCTAAGAATCAATGATAATTACTCTTCTCAACTAGTAGTCGACTGGATACTTCAATAACAGTCATCCGTCATGATAATACCGCAATTATCTTTTCTAAATCATTATGCAAATGCATTTCCCTCTATATGGTAGCTAATGGCGAAATATGTAGGTGAATAGGATAACTCTTCATTTTCTTTATTTACAATCGTGACATTCACATTAAAGTAGGTCAGAAATATAAATCTGATACCTGTTGCGAAGTTGTCATAGTAAATGATACAGTAGGCTAATTTATTATGTTATATTTCAAAAATTATCAAGCAAGTGGGTTACGAGGCGAACAGTGTTTGCAAAAACTACAGTTCAATATAATATGTTGGGAATTCATAAAAATTCGGAGAAATTAAGGATTCTTTTTTCTTTTAGCCTCCCAATTTCAAGAAATGGAGAAAAACAAAATATTGTCACTTCATTTAAAACAAGTATGTGCAAGTAAAACCACGAAATGATCTTTCGTTTCATGACTAAAGATAAAACAAGTGTCCACTAGTAATGAAGTAGGCAGTATGCTTGTAATTGTATTTATTGGCGAAACCAGGGGAGGTATAGGGTGAGCTTAGTCCCTAGAGCAACGTTAAGCCCCCTTTAGAAAAATGAAAGAAATTTAGGGTTACTAGCACATTAAAAAAGCTACAAGTTACAACGAAACAAAACAAATTTTCACATTGAATAAATTTTCATCAAAACAAGTTCTAGGCAGTAGACAACAAGATTTCCGTAAGTTTCGGTGTCTCTTCCATTAATAAATAAAAGGACTTGATATCAGACTTCCAGCCCAACAGGCTGAAACAGCTGTCAACCAGTGGCTCTTAAATGATCAGAATAATATATAGGTTAATGCAGTCAAGCTGCTGGAAAATATCTCCATGAGAATCAAAAGATAAATAAATAAGTACATTCGCATATTTATTTCAATTTAATAGCCACCGGTAGACCTCTGTTTCAGCCTATTGAGCATCGTCAGTACCGGACAGGCGGTCCTCAATTGAAGACAAATTGTGAAAAACCAAGAAAAGTACTTGATAAAAATAACTGCGTAAACGCAGAGGTGCATTATGACATGCTAAAGGTTGCACCTTTATTTCCATGCAGACCCTACGACTTTATAGGTACGTGTGGCAGATACCCAACGGAAAAACAATAACTAACCCAGCTAATGCCACACAGAGAGTTGAAGTACGTTGCACAGGTACCTGTGCAACGTCTTCGACTTGGAAGATTCGTCGCAAGTAATTTCCCACTATGAAAAGCATAAATTAATTTCGTTTGGTGGATCCGACCAACCGATAGACCGGTTTCGGGGTGATTGCCTCATCATCAGTACCGGGCCTGGTCCCTTCACAAAGGTGTGAACCGTCTGAGTATCACGACCAAACACGTCGTCGTCTTGATTTCAGACAGGTTGAAGCCTGGCTGCCTTACCCTTTGCCAGAAGGACAATTATAATTCCAGCTAGTCATAGAATATCTCTGCAGTTGATTCAGTGGGATGTTCACTGCGCCGCCTGCAGACAGAGTCAGGAAACAACTTCACAAGCATACTCCGGGGTAGGAGTCGGAATAATGATTAATATTCGGGAGAGGTGCATTATGACATGCTAAAGGTTGCCCCTTTCCTCTCATGCAGACCTACGACTTTGTAGGTACGTGTGGCAGATACCCAACGGAAAAACAACAACTAACCCAGCTAATGCCGCGCAGAGAGTTGAAGTAAAACCATCAGGCACATGTGCAACGTCTTCGACTTGGAAGGTGGCGCAGTGAACATCCCACTGAATCAACTGCAGAGAGATTCTATGACTAGCTGGAATTATATTTGTTTGGTCGTGATAGTCAGACGGTTCACATCGTTCTGAAGAGACCATGCCCGGTACTGATGATGGGGCAATCACCCCGAAACCGGTCGGAGCGACCAAACAAAATTAATTTCTGGTTCTCATTGTGGAAAATAACTTGCGACGAATTGTCCAAGTCGAAGACGTTGCACAGGTACCTGATGGCTTTACTTGAAAATTAGAAAGATATCTGGAGAAAACTGCATTGATTGTTGTTCCATGTTGTTCGTTCGCCTCGTACGATCACACTTTTCGTAACGCTCTCGTCACACATTCACCAGATTAGGTACTACCTAAGTCAAATGCGCATAAAGAAGTTTTACTTCAAAATATGACAAGTTGGAGTTACAACTTCCACAGTAATGAGATTGCCGCAATGTGTACCAATATACCATACAAATTTCGACTCTGAAAACGAATTCTGAATCTGTGATTTCATGAAATCGAAAGTTCATACATTCGTGACTATCGTGACTAAATACGTCTTTGTTTCTGTATGTATCATTATTTCTTAAATAAAGTGACATATGATCAGCTAACCCCTAGAAGTGATTGATGTTCATCAATAGGATATTCCGGTAATTTTTCAGTACTCAGACTAAGTTTAACTCTATTTCAAATATCCCGCATTTATGTCTACACAGGAACAAGGTTATTCTCAGTTAGTCAGCGTTAATACCATTATCGATTGTGTAGAAATGAAATCATCGTCGTGGTCCGGCACATTCAAACTCAGACGAAATGACCCACTAACCAGATAGTCCAGCCAAACTGGACACAAATTTTGACAATTATTCTTATTTCTTTCTTGACAGGATTCAACTCAGCCGAATGAAAGTAATGCTGAGCAATGCATAAATTACGTGTGATGGAATTCGTATTATCAACACGTTTAAGTAAAATTTTCATGAAATAGAGGACAATTTCGATGTTTGGATTTGCAACGGAGAGCTTTGAGAGCCTCGTTTCTTTTTTATATTCGTGAATTCAGACTTCTGTTGATTCCACATTTGAGAATTTTTGAAAGAAAGGAATGAAACAATCAAGTTTAAAAACTTAACTCCATACAAACATGTGTAGATCATGCAAAGAAGTAACTGGAAGTGGAAGTAAGTGGAATTTTACCACTTTCATTTACTATATTGTGTGGCAGTCCTATGATTGATATCTGATTCAATTCCATAACGAATAACGGAAAGTGTTTTTTGTTCAATTCAGTGTTCATATAAAAGCAGTTGTTTCGAAAGTTTTTTTTTCGTATAACTTAATGTTTATATGAAAGTAGTTGTTTTAGATAGTTTGTGTCTGAAAGATGCTTCTTTGCATGATCTTCAAATCTTGGTATATAGTTAATTTTTTTAAATAGATCGCTTCCTTCTTTTCTTCGAAAGATTCCTACATTTTTTTTATAAAGATGGGTAAGTAGAAAGCCAAAACCTTTCTCAGATACAGGGATTACATTTCATTATATCATCAGAAATGAAAACGTTGTCAAGAGTTGGCGTTGGCGTTCTAAACTTACACACGTAGGTATTTAGAATTTGTCTGTTCTGAGATGCATTATTGTATTGACTCCTTTCAATAGACATGATTAGAAGAGATACGCGTGGAATTTTTCATTTGTTAGTAATTGTACTATTACAAAATAAAATTTAATTTGCGAGATAGTCCGGTCAAATTAGACTAAAAAATAAGAGTGAAGGTACATACATTTACAACTGCAAATGCGTGTAATTGTTTAAAACATAGTTGAAAACAAGATTTTAAAATTCCGAATGATTGCAATGCCTGGAAAAAAA
>NW_019290097.1:48809-134490 GCF_000500325.1 Leptinotarsa decemlineata
CGGGGCGACTTCATTGATTCCAGTGGCGCATTTGCTTTTTCAGCTGCAGGAAAACCCGGAAAAACCTGCAGCACCACATCATCTGAAGATCTTGATCTAACAATGTCCTCTCTCTTATAAAACAAAATGTAGGGTGTCTCCAGAGGCTCCAATAAATTCAATACATCACCAGAACACTTCGTGACACGACTATCGTCAAACTTAAACCAGTCCGTTTCTTCTTTGACCAAAGCGTAATAATGACCAATATATAATGTATATAAAAATGCATATTTTATTTATTTAAGTTAAGCAAAAAATTTAATTTTTATGTTTTTGTGTTTATTTATTTTTTGTAACTTGTTTTTTTGAGTTTTTGTTCGTCTTGGTTAAGAATGAATGTTATGTTTACTTTTACTTTCTTTTTTTATTTTTTTCCTTCCTATCCAAAATTACAAAATACACCTTTCAATTCACCTTTCATGGTAAGACACGACTCTCACCTCCCCGTTGGTTCTTGCTGGACAATAACATTTACTTTTAGACCTGTTTTTATAAGCATAATTAAATACTTTTGCTTATAAAATATTTGTATCAATTTTTAACAAAACTGTTATATTAGAAGAGAAAAGTATTGTTTATTGGCTGAGAAGAGTTCATTTATATTGAATAACTCAAAGACAACTCTTTTTCCTTGTTTTTCTTTTTTAATGGTCAGTTTTATACGTATAATTTTCGGCAATACACAATATTTGTTTGCATTTATGCAAATATTACGTATTTTGCTTTAAATAGGTGCGATACCCCAAAAATGTTTCGCGCCTCCGCTCCGGCGGGCTTTTCTGTGTGTATATAGTCTTTATGACTTTAGCCTCCCCTGTTCTCCAATGCACGAGCCGTCACTGCAACCTGCCAGGCAAGTAAACTGGAAAACGCAATCTGCTCTTCATACAACAAGTTTAAAAAGAAGAAAAAATTGCTAATGACAGATATGTGTCTTTATGAAATCAGCGAATTCCAAGAAAAATGTGTTAATTGAATAGAACTGGCCGATACTCGATGAAAATCCTCATTAAAAAACTAATGAATACAGTTTATTGTATGATTTTCACTAAAAAGGGTTTAAGAAATACCGCGACACGACAATAGCTTCCTCGAGTTATGCTTGAGGAAGCTATTGTATAGCGAAACACGTGTCGCGGTTTTTGTAAAACTCTTTATAGTGAAAATCAAACAAAAAACTGTATTCATTGTTTTTTTGATGGGATCTTTCCGAAACGTCGTGTGATGCTGAGTGATGTATTAGATATTTTGCAGGTGAGGTTAGAAGAGAAAAAGATGTTTGCCCTATCGACTCCTTCCAAGAGTTTGTTTGTATTATGTCTTTGAATTTGCTTGTTGTATGACATAATAATTAGTCATGTGCACAATCGCAAATATCATAACCTAATAATCCTTACACCGACTATTTGTTTGATCCGCAATGTTTTCTCAATTTTTCGATTGTTTGATAGTTATTCTGCTATTTCGGCCAGTAACAAATCCAACTATTCTAAAATCATGAAAATCAGTTCAGCCGTTCGTTAGTAATAAATGGTGAAACTAAGACGATTTTGTGACTTTGTGTCTCGGCCACTTCATTTTATACAGGGCGTTCCAACCAAAATTTGACCCCCCCTATAAGTCAGAAACGGACGTGTAATCCAAAATTTCAAAGAACACATCAATTTTTATTTCTAGGGAGACTAATTCTGATACGGAAATCATACTCGAAACTTCACCCCCCTGCGGTCAGCAACTACCCCCCCAATTTTTTTTCAATGGCACGGGGGGGGGTCGAGTGATAACATCATTTGAAAGGTCTTTTGTCCCTCTATTACCTCTGTATTTTATTTCGCAATCGGTTCATTCGTTATTGAGAAATTAAATGTTGAACGTTTTATTTAAGAAAAACAGAAAATTCGCTGTCGTTCATTTTAATCAGGAAATCAACAACAAGTAATATCAGTGGAAACGTATCGAACAGATAAATTGTTCAAAATCACCCCCACCTAGTTCCATACAATAATACAGTCCACTCTCGAAAGCGTTCCGTACAGTATTCAAGATGTCCGGAGTCAGCAATCGGCATTCCCGAACAATTCTCTATCGCAGGTCTTCTAGAATTATATGCTTAGTAGTACACTTTCGACTCCAGGTGTCCCCACAGGAAGAAGTCAATCGGTGTGAGATCAGGTGATCTACCTGGCCACTCCACTGGACCTCTTCTGAAGATTCAACGCATTGGAAAACGTTCGTCCAAAAACTGTCTCAACCGATCATCAAAATGTGGGAGTGCACCATCCTGCTGGAATGTTATTCCATTTTCTACTAAATTGTCATCATTTTCTGAAATTTGTGTAATCGTAGGATCTACACAGCCTTGTAATAGATTTGAGTATGTGTCTCTATTGAGCTAACCAACACCAAATCGTTATTATTATCACTTCGACACGTATTTCGATCACCAAGTGATCATCTTCAAAGAGGAAGATTAAAACGTTTGATCTTCCTTCCTTCCTCCCTTCCGTTTTAATATTCCTCTTTGAAGAGGATCACTTGGTTATCGAAACACGTGTCGAGGTGTTAAAAATAACGATTTGGTGTTGGGGAAAAAACTCCAGTAATATTCATACAATACATGTTTTTCAGACGAAAGTTCTTTCATGTTGAATGGTGAAGTGAATAGACATAATTGTCGATACTGTAGCGATGTGAATTCTCATTTGGTGATGGAAACACATTCACAAACTCCACAAAAATTGAATGTATGGGCCGGCATTCTTGGTAATCATATTGTTGGACCATTCTTCATTGAAGGTTATCTCAATAGAGACAGATACTCAAATCTATTACAAGCCTGTGTAGATCCTACGATTACACAAATTTTAGAAAATGATGACAATTTAGTAGAAAATGGAATAACATTCCAGCAGGATGGTGCACTCCCACATTTTGATGATCGGTTGAGACAGTTTTTGGACGAACGTTTTCCAATGCGTTGAATCTTCAGAAGAGGTCCAGTGGAGTGGCCAGGTAGATCATAATATTCATTACTACACCAAAGGTTCCAAACAGTGCATCATAAGTATGTATTGTATAATAGGTTTGGGTTATTGGTCAATTTCTCGCTCAACAACTCACAAAACTGAAGTCGACGATCAGGATCATCTTCGTTTAATTTCTGAACTAGCCTTATTTTGAAAGGATGGAATTTGTAGGCTTTCAAAATCCGAAAAACACTAGTAGCTGATACACCAGACGCTCTAGCTACTTGTCTGATAGATTGTCGATTTGTACATGTCCTAAAATTGCAACTTCAACTCCGTCATCTTTGACATTTCTGAGATTTCTGTTGTGAACAAAACCTGAAGTTCGAAACTTATCCATTAACTGTTTAACGTACTGACGGCTCACGTTGTGGTCTGGATGAATCGTATTATAAATTCTTGCAGCAGCTTCAGCACATTCATTATTTCGATAATAGGTTGAAACAATTTCTATTCTTTCTTCAGTATAATGAACCATGTTGGAACACAGTGCACAAAGATGACTGAATCATAATTAGTGAAGAAATGACAGTGGCCAACTACCTACTTTTTGTTCTGCGACAACTAGATTCAACAAAAATTATCTACCAGTGCAGAAAAAACTAATAGTGACGTCCATTTCAAAACGTTCTCCACTAATTGAATAAATTCTACAAATCTAAAAGACCTCTGTCAGAGAATTGTTCGGGAATGCCGATTTCTGACTCCGGACATCTTCAATAATGTAAGGAACGCTTTCGAAAGTAGACTGTATCATTGTATGGGACTAAATGAAGGTTATTTTGAATACTTTGTCCGTTGATTGCGTTGCCATTGATATTACTTTTGTTGATTTCCTCAATTAAATGAGCGACAGCAAATTTTCTGTTTTGTCTTAAATGAAACGTTCAACATTCAATTTCTCAATAACGAATGAACCAAGTTCGAAAAAAATTACAGAAGTTATAGAGGGACAAAAGACCTTCCAAATTATGTATCACTTGATCCCCCATGCCATTGAAGAAAATAGAGGGGGTAGTTGCTGACCGCAGGGGGGTGAAGTTTCGGACATGATTTTCATATCAGAATTAGTTACCCTAGAAATGAAAATTGACATATTCTTTGAAATTTTCGATTACACCTCTGTTTCTGACTCAAAGGGGGGGGTCAAATTTTCGTTAGAACGCGTTGGATTACGATGAAATACACCTCAAAATAATAATAATGATATCAAATATCTTTATTGTTTACAACTAATAAGACAGATCAACAGTTAATGAACAGTATGGACAGAAATATGAATAAGTTGAATAATTTTTATAACGATAAATCGTTAATAATTGCTCTTCCACTTAACCTCAAGTCGCTGCGGTGTCTCTAATCAAGTCTCGTTTATCATCGACTCCAAACTACTTCAGGAATCAATTTAAAACAGTCATAGTTATAGCCAAAAATGCGCCTTCTCTACAAAAACGAGTTGGCTGAATCTTATCTAGGGTACTTATATATTTGAAATGGCATTCTTTCACAAAAACCGGTTGTTTTGGGAATAACACATTTTGATATTAATTGACCTTGACGAAAATTATTGTTTCTTGCTTGTTATCAAACTGGTTGACCAAGAGTTGGAGACATGCCCGATAAGTCATTTAGAAGGAATGCAAGATAGTGGACCCAGAAAATTCGAGTTGAGCTTGTCTATGTTTTTTTGTTGGCCTTAAGAGAATCATTACATTCTGCTAGAGCTAGAAGGTATTTAAGGGCATTTTCAAAAAAACGAAATGGAAAATGACGATTTCTTCGACAGGTTAGAAATATACATTAAATGTCAAGACATTTCATTTGAGTCGAATCTGCCACCAACAGTTATTTTCATTTCTCACTTGCCGCCGATAACATAAATGAAACAGAAATATTTGTTGTTGTGTGAAGTTTTGATGCATATATTGAATATACTCACATGGCAAAGCACATAACTATAAGACGTTCAATTATTACAGAAAATACAAATCATCACTCCACCCTATAGCTACGTTATTGAACGTTTTCTGAAAATACTTCACTGTGTGATTTTCACTAGACAGTTTTACAAAAACGCAACACGTGTTTCGCCATACAATGGCTTCCTCGGGCGTGTCTTAACAACTAATTGTACACATTCAATGCTATATATATATACCTCATTCTACAATTTGAAGTAGCTGAATTTCAAGTACCTGATTTTTTACCTAAGTTTGTAATGAATTAAATTACCTGAGCTTATGTTCCATTTTCCGCATTTGAAAACATATTTGATAAAGGAGAATTATTCAATTCTAATTGATCATTCGGTAAATTACCTGAGTTCCTGAATCGTATTGATTTCTAAACATTCTAAAAGATTGAGTTTCAAACTCTTCTCTTCTAAATGTAACATATCGTATTCATGATTGAACTCATGTCCTTTTGCTAATGTTTGCAAATGTGGAATTGGTCTTTCTATTTACAAAACTACTTCTATGGTCTTCAATTCTTTGGGAAAATGTTTTTCCTGTTTGACCAATATACAGTTTTGGACAAGAGCCACAAGTCAGCTTATATACTCCTGATCTATCGGACACCGAAGTTTAAACTTCGGTTTTTTAAAACTGTCTAGTGAACGATAAAGTGTTTTAAGAATACGTTAGTTACGTATTTTCATCAATTATCGGCCGATTCCATCATATACGTTATTGAAATATGTTGAGCACATGCACATGCATCAATTCAATAGTATATGTAAAAGTTACAACTAGCAGTTTCATGATGAATTACATTAGTTCGGACTTCCATTGTCTGATATTATATAAAATGATTTGAAATCCCCGAGCTTGATTATGGGTTTCCATATGTTGTGTATCTCTACGCTAGCTTGGCTAAATACATTGTTGGACAACATGTATCCGGCTTCTTTGAATTTTCTTGCAAACCAATGTTCCTCTTTATGTATGATCTCAGCTTGGGACCACTCGATGTTATGTTGATGGGTCCTAACATGCTCTGCCATTCCTGATTTGCTGGTTTATCCTCGCTGTGTGTGTTTCTTGTGCTCGGCAATGTGAACATTCAATGGCCTCTTAGTTTCACCAATATAGTATTTCCGCACTCACAGGGTATCCGGTAAATGCAATTCTTGGAATCGCGTTTCGCGTTTGGTGGCCTGGTTTTCGAATAGTGTTTCCGGATCTGAAGCAGGTTCTGATGTTGTACTTGGATCCAATTTTTCGTATCCTTTCTGATAATCCTCTGATGTAGGGTAGTGCAAGCACTGGTTGTGACGGCTTCTCTTCCTTGCGGTGCCAAATTCTGTTCCACCATCGCTTTGGAGTAGCCATTTCGTTGAAGAACATTTTTGATGATGTCTAGTTCCTTCTCGAGATTTTCCTTTGTATTACAAAGTCCGAAAGCACGGTCTTATAGAGTCTTAATGATTCCTCTTTTTGTTCTTTCAGAGATTTCAAATCATTTCATATAATATCAGACAATGGAAATCCGAACTAATGTAATTCATAAACTGAATTGGTAGGGTGGAAATAATACTTAAAAAATTAACACAACACTAACATTTAATGCTTACTACCGTTTCGACATATCTGATCATTCAGAACAATGTTGTTTCTACTAACAAGATTTTTTTTGATTTCTATAGATTCCAATATATTTAATTTCAGGCTTTTTGATGGAATGTGTAGAATTCCCGGATTTTGCGTGACGTTGTGAGTGTTTTCTATGAGATAATTGGCGTATTTCAAATCTTGTTTATTCATTCTGTAACTTCTCAAATGATCCTCGAATCTCTTAGTGAAATTGCGGCCCGTCTGTCCTATATATAAGGCATTGCAGTCGTCGCACTTGAGCTTGTAGACCCCAGATTTTTTAAATTTGTCCCATGCTAACTTAGAAATATTTATGAATGCATGGAATTTATTTGTCTTGAACGCTTCATTTATGCCTTGTTTTTGAGGAAAACTAGACTCTACGAACAAAATATCTAGTTTCCTTCAAAAACAAGGCATACATGTAGCATTCAAGACAAATAAAAATTTGCATTCATTCATTAATAATTCTAAGTCAGCCCGGGACAAATTAAAAAAATCTGGTGTCTAGAAGCTCAAGTGCGACCACTGCAATGCCTTATACATAGGACAGATGGGTCGCAGTTTCAATCAGAGATTCAGGAAACTCTTGAGAAGTTACAGATTGAATGAACAATATTTCAACTACGCCAATCATCTCATTGAAAACACAATTATACATATTTGATCAAATTATAGAAAACTCAATCAAAAAGTCTGGAATTCAATATATTGGAATCTATAGAAATCAAAAACCATCTTGATAATGAAAACAACATTGTTCTAAATGATCAAAATTTAATTCAATATGATAAACACTTAACAGAGCATGTCATCAACCAAATTTGGCGAATAATTTCAGATATATTCAAGTATAACACTTTATTGTGAGATTTACATCGAATCGCGGTATCGTGAACTGTTCAATGAAAGTGTAGGCTTCTACAAGATTTTGCTCACAGCCCAACTCTGTTTGTCATAAAATATAATGATTCTACTACAGAGCTAAATTTATATTTTTCATAAATTTATATATTTGCTGATGAAATAACCCTTAGCCTTCCTGACAATAAGACGATTATTGAAAAAATAATTTTAAATGACTTGAAACTGATGTGTCTACGGTTAAGATTTCATGAGTTACATGTAAACTTTGATAAAGATTGATGTACAATTATATCCAACATAAATTCTGGTTACAAAACTCCTTTCCTCAATTTCAACTCGGAATTTTCTCCTTTGAAAAATGGATGTATTTTTCTAAGAATTCAAGGGTTATATTATTTCAAATATAACGATGATAATTTTATTGTAGGTACTAAAACAAATTTAGTTTAAACAATTTCGACAATACTCCTTGAAAATTATCGAACCACGACATCAATCTTCATGAAATAATCAATTCAAGAAACTCACAACACTCAATTGAAAACCAATGTTGAAGTGTTGAATACATTTGTGGGAATAAATATAAAAGTGACATATTTCTTCAAATATTTCACCATGAGCAATACATTAAGTTTGACCTCCAGAATGAGTAGAGTGAGAATCTATATTTTTATTCATCAATCATGGAGCTCCTTGTGCATGATTGTTGACTACAAATTCATACTTCAATATTCCGTTTTATGTTAAACTGAGCGTAACCGAGTTTCCTTCCCAATTTTTGAATTCACTCAACAATAGAACCTGATGTCGCACATCTCTCACCAAAGTCACTTCAGTGTTATTGTAACTTGTAACGTTGTCGGCATCAACCTCTGCTAGTCAACTGTGTCAAGGTCAATATTAGGTGTCTCAATGCTGAAACAATTATTTATCAATGTTGTATAACGTTTCAAAGGCGTGGGCATCAGCATTTTTGAAGCGGTGTACGAAAGAGAAATCAATGAGATCTTTGACCTGTCTACAAATAAATGGATCGGAGAAATATGGAAATAAAGGGTGTTCCAGAATCAATGCAAGATTTGATTTGAATAGTACATATTTTTTAGTAGGGCCAAAATCCCAGTACCGAAAACTGAACTAGGTTTATTATTGTTCACTGCAAGCTTAGAATAAATGAAATCAAAGAACTTCACATCAGATCAGAACTTTACAAAATCCACAACACAATTACAGCAACACCCATAGAAAAAGCAAATCTACTAGCTGAACAATTTGCGTTCCACTTCACGATCGATTTTCTGGAAAAGGCACCATTCACTATTCACACACTAGAATCCACAATGCCGGAAGTTATTTTTCGACAGGCGAATTTTGAAACAGCTCAAAATCAGCAAGACGTCTGGTCAACATGAAGTGCCCGTCATCGTACTTGAAAATTGCGCCACTCGCGCGGAACTCGCACCAGTATTTTGCAGACTTTTCAACCTGTCTTACAAAAAAAAAGGTTTTTCCTTCTTGTTGGAAGATTGCTCGTGTTCAGCCTATTTCCAAAAGGGTAAGAAAAATCTTCCAAACAACTATAGACCCGTCGCTTTGCTATCAGTGATGAAACAATCATAGAGAAAGCTGTAAAACACTGAATTCTGAAATATTTGGAAGGCTTCAACATCTTGAGCGATCATCAATATAGCTTTCGGAAACAAAGATCTACTGGCGACCTTCTATCGTCACCCACATTTGGAATAACACAATCAAAAAACATGGAGAGCTGTAGCGCTTGATATTTCTAAGGCCTTTGATCGTGTGTGACATGAGGAATTGCTGGCCAAACTTGGATGCTATGGCTTGTCGGATCATTTTTGTGTATAGCTCTCCAGCTTTCTGAAAGAACGTTCCTTGCAAGTGGCTGTCGATGGATATCACTTGAATACTTTTACCATCAACGCTGGTGTTCCCCAGCGATCCATATTGACTTCTACCATTTTTTTATTGTATTTCAACGACTTATTGAAAAAAAACAAGAATCGAATATATTAGGTATATTTTGCTTTGCTGAAGACAGTATACTTGTTTCGATATTCCATTTGGATTCCAGACCATCAGCTGTGGATACACATCTTCACCGGCAGCAAGAGGTTGCATATCTTGATGATAATCTAAGAAAATATTTTGAATCGAGGTGAAACTAATCAGGTTCAATGCCACAAAAACCCAGGCATCAGACAATTCCGCTTTCTGCTTCGATAAGTTTGATGGGGGTTAAAATGGACACCAATATGTCTTGACATATTCATGTTACTGGAATTACGAAGGCTGCTTTTCAAAAGCTTGGAACACTGTTCCAAACCAGAAAACTGTACAAACATCAGCAACACGAATATCACTTGCAACCTTGATAGTCTGGAACATCGAAGAAAGGTTGGAGGTTTTGTTTTTTTATAGATACTTTCACGGAAAGTGTTTAAGTGGCTTTACACATTTGATTGCACCAAGAGCGGTACATAACAGAAATACGCGACATACTGTGGCTGCTCATCGTTTTGAAATTCAATTCAGTACATCACCAATTTCACTGTTTAAGAACTCTTTTATTTAGAGAACTGCGATTATGTGAAATAAACTTTCTGAGAACGTTTTTCCAAATGGAATTGCTACTTTCGCACAGGCACCGTACTCAGAGCATCCGAAGGATTTTCCTGTAGTGCTTGTGTTTTGTCCTAAAAAAATATTTTTATGGTTAACTTGTTATTGAATTAGAAAGTAATTGGGATATGGTTATTTATGAAATAACACATCGGGCAAATGACCTCCACGATTTTGCTGGCACATGCGGCCTCTTTTGTGGAAATTTTCCATGACCATTTTGCATAAATGTGGTTGAATTTTGTTGATGCGGCATTGAGTTTTTTTTATGCATAAAAAGACATCTAAAGGTGTTAAATCACACGATTTAGGGGCCAAATCTGATTACCGAAACGGAAGTGTATACGACCTGGAAATGTATCATGTATCATGTCCATTTCATGGACATCTTGTTGAAACCACATACTGGCCTCATCATTATCATACAATTTCGGCACGAGGAGCTGTGTTATCATATCGCGATATGGAGGGCCAGTTACAGTCACTGCTTAACAAGCCTCATTCTCAAAAAATAACGGTCCAGTGATGCCTCCAGCTCATAATCCATACCAAACAGTGACACGTTGTGTATAGTCTAAAAATTAAAATACTCCCAATGCGAACTCGGTTTTCTAACAAATTTGGGGTGTTGAACTCTCTGATATTTCTGAAAACACTAAAACCATGGTGTGTAGACTTTCACTGTCGATGTCCAACAAATTATCCAATGGTTTTGGATTTATTAGCCGTGTTCTGCAAGTTTTCGTACCTGACGTACCTGCGATGCGCAAATTGAAAACTGAACTGGTGCATTTGTACCGGAACTAGGTACCAGACAGATAACTGCTCTGGTACCTGATTGGTCTGACCCCACTTCAATTATTGGGAGAATCTTTGTGTAATGAAGTGCCGGTATTCATGTCTCGTTGATGTTGAAGCTCCCTTTATTACGGTTGAGATTATTCTTATGTTCATGTACTCATACAGCCTCTCTCAATAGCCTTAATAGCCTCTGGTTTTATCAAGAACTTGCGTGTGTTCGAAGGCAATGTCATGGCTCCCCTCTGAGAGAGCGTGTTCTGCAATTAACAATTCATATGTTTGGCCTCAGCTGCAATTTCTTTCATGTCCAGTAAAGCGCGTTTCAACACTTCGTGGTTCAGATGTAGACTGAGCCACAACCACCCGGTATTTGGTATACACTTGGGGTACCTGATAGATCCCTGGGATCTTCTGCTGACCTGAGACTATTCTCAGGCGTTGTTGGGGGCTTGAAAATGGCCCTAACTCTATGTTTATCAAACATACCTCCAATTCGATCCGTTCGTAGGGCAGAAAAGTTCGCTCCTATGCCACATTGGATTGTGTTTCTGTACACAACAACTGTCAGTAATAAATAAGCAACCGTACTTTCGTGTGCCAAAAGTTAGTAAACTCAACTTCTTCTTATCTCCAATAATTTGACTTGAGACTTAGGATCAAATTTATATGAAAGAAATCATGTTGCCTGTATTTTGAGACTTGTGATGACTTGTGATGGTGTCGTAAGGAATATTACTGGAGTTTTTTCCCAACACCAAACCGTTATTTTAACACCTCTATACGTGTTTCGATCACTAAGTGATCATCTTCAAGAGGAAGATCAAACTAAACATAAACTGAGTTTAGTTTGACCTTCCTCTTGAAGATGATCATATAAACTGAGTTTAGTTTGACCTTCCTCTTGAAGATGATCACTTGGTGATCGAAACACGTGTCGAGGTATCAAAATAATGGTTTGGTGTTGGGAAAAAACTCCAGTAATATGTATTTTAAGAGATAAAAGAGAAATATTAGCTTGATTAAAAACTTTTCACGGGTTTACCTCTGTTGTTGTGAACTTCTTTATGAAAAAAACGAGGAGAGATGAAAAGGGGTGACCAGGAAAAGTAGATTGTGAATATAATTGACAATCCCCAATGAATGTTTTTTAATTTTCAATTCATAAATTTCAAATCCATAGTTGCAGCCAGTCCTTAGATCTTTCATAATTTTCTGAGCATTCTAGTCAACAAAATGTCGGAGGCATTATTGCCAAGACTGAAATGAATATAGAAACGAAATTTGACGTAAACAGAAACGGTTCATTTGAAATATTCGAAATTTTGGGGTGGAAGCTAATGTCATATTTGAATTCAGGACCTTGAATCAATATGAATAACGTTAGGACAACTCATACCTGTGTAGTTTATCGAAATTGAATATGTATTGAACTCAAAAAGTTGACAGAATTCATAAATTGGAATATGGAGAGTAGCCCTTCAGATAAAAATATAGTTAGCTTTGCCCAATCACTTTAATTCATACTTTATGAATGAGAAATGAGAGAGGATGAGAAAGAAAGCATATTGAAAATATTAGTTGTTTTGTACCGAGTGGTCAATTTTCGAAGTCTATAAAATATAGCTAGTGGCATATGTATGACACCCGGTGACAAATTGTTTTATTGAGTGATTTTCTCGCAACTTGGGGCAGCAGTTGAAGGTCTATCAAGAAATCTTCAGAGATCCAAAAATGCCAAGGATTATTGAGGATAACGTGAAACGAAGTACTGGAAAATTCTCTGTGTAATAAAAGTATAAGAAATATGTTGACTCAATATCGATCGCAAGATCGGAATATCCCCAAGAATGTCTTCATATATTCACCATAAGAATAGGGGAGATCGGTGTAAACCAAAAAAACCATAATAATCGTCTGATGAGATGAATACAGTATGCGCGAAATATAACATCAAATCATGAATTGCTTGTGAAAGCGTTAGATTTGCGGATGGAAAAACAGTAAACGAAACGCGAAATAATGGATGCCTCTACGACTATTTCTCGTAACTGAATTTTTTTTTTTTAGACAGGGTTCATTTGTCAAGTCCATAATTTCCCCGACACTCCTTAAAGATCTCCTGCTAGCTTCTGAAAAATAATTACCCGTAAATTATCATCGACTGAGTAAGTAGGGTATTGATTGTTAACTAGAGCCCAAATAAAACACATTAATGATTCAACACCAGACATCGCTGTTTCGACCAGTCATAGGTCTCATCAGTGTAGCTAGGCTGACCCATAAATACCTTGTTGGACTCAACTATCCCCAAAGAATAAGCCTGAGTAAGTGGTTATAGAGTGTACTCCAGATCACTAAGCCTAAGGATTGAGTGAGGAATGGGAAAAAATGCCAACGTGGTACTGACAGTACTGACAGTACTGACTGGTATCTCAATCGTTACAAAAGAAATAATTAGGAAACGAATTTCTGGCAAAAACATAATAATCTGCACTGACAGCAGACAAACCCTATTAACCTTGAACAGACAACGTGTAACCTCAGGGCTAGTACTAGAGTGTCACCACGATTTAACCAAAGCCTCGGTAGATAATAACATTATCCTGAGGTGGGTTGAAGGGCACGACAGGAGTGAAGGTAATCGCATTACCGACCCATGCTCAATCCTCAAAGAGATGGGATGGAATTAAAGGATGCAATCTTGCCAGGATCACCTTGTGCGACCCTGGGATACTGGCACCAGAGAAATATCTGGATATGACCAGGCAAAATCTGCGCTTAACAGTAGGATTTCTGACTGGCGACTGTCAACTGAGGAAACACCTCCATAATGTGGGGCTAGTGGACACATCTCTATGCAGGATGTGTGAACAGGAAGATAAAGCTGTCAGGCATGTCCTATACAACTGCCCGGAGTTATCGTCAATAAGAGAGTGTGTGTTCAGCGAGTCTTGACCTACACCTGCCGATATAAAGGAGATGTCTCCCAGTTACCTGTCCACCTTCCTGGAAAGGACAGGATGGACGATGACTTAGGAGGACAACTCCTCGGGAGGATGTACAATGGGTTACATGTGGCCT
Organism: Leptinotarsa decemlineata; assembly: GCF_000500325.1. Taxonomy (NCBI): domain Eukaryota; kingdom Metazoa; phylum Arthropoda; class Insecta; order Coleoptera; family Chrysomelidae; genus Leptinotarsa; species Leptinotarsa decemlineata. The sequence continues at coordinate 62,863 of NW_019290097.1, forward strand.
AAGTGCTATGAGCTTACACTCACCCTCCCTAATCTAGAGATACAAAAGCCTGAGTAAGTAAGGGCAATGACATCTCCCCTTACGAAGGCTTTCCAACAAGGCTTCCCAAAATGGTCGTTTGTAAAGCCAAATTTCGACATCAATCGTCTACAAGATACGTCCTCTATCATTCCTTGCTATCACTGCAAGGCTACCAGTTGAAAACCAGGACCCAGACAGTTGAGTCCAGCAAGGCATTTTTGGTTCAGCCTAGCACTACAAATGATACCCATGGTGGGCTGTTTGGTGTTGAATCATGAATTCATTGTATCTTGGGCTTTGATTTTCATCAAGTTGCCCTGCAGTGATAGCAGTAGTAGTAGGTATAGGACCAATCTCATCGGTGGTCGATTTTGAAGCTTGGTTTTGCAACTGATCGCCATGGAAAGTGTTTTATCTCCGGTAGATTAGATGAAAGTGAATCTAATAACTGGCACATAAGTCTGACTATTGAGGCCACTATCCTTCATCAGATGATATTCGTCATCTCTCAGTGTAGAAGGCTGTCCTATATATTGTCAAAAATTGAAGACTCGTTGGAGTTGATTCCTGCAGAATTGAATCCCCAGTTGGATAAATTTGCAATATAAATACCACGTTGGTTCAACAGTACCCTACGATCCCTAGCTAAACACTACATACAAATCCACGCAAGTTACCTGCACAACATTATCCAACTTTCAATTCCTAAGGTGCGTTTTTGGCTTCAGTGTTCAGGTGCAATTATTGATTCCTCGTGTATTCTATCATCCGAACACTGGTAGGCGTTTCTGTTTGACAAATTCTCCTCTGAGATAAAATGGGTCAACGTAGAGCTTCCGTCTAGTTTTGGGGTTGTAACGCAGCTTCACGTCAATGCTGTCCAAATGGTCTGGTGACCTCTAGAATTCTTCACCTCGTTACATGGAAATTTGGGAATAGATGGGACAGGTAATTTTCCTGTATTCATTCAATCTCAAAAATGTCACCTATGTGGGGTTATTCTCCTCGTGTTTGTTGTTCTGACAAACAGTTGAACTTTTGCCGAATTCTATCTATAATATTTGGTTGTCCTTCACACAACCAAATGACTCCAACTATCTCAAAATTTCAGTAATATGAGAATTGGAAAAGAAAATTAATATGAGATACTCCATCATTCATTTTCATAGGTATATACTGAGAAATGTATCGGTTTGCTGAAAATAAATGTTCCAAATGTCCTTTTACTGTCTTGAACAATGAGAAACAAATCGCCTTCCACTGAAGAGCAATTGTCTATAAAGATGCGATATAAATAGGAACACGGAATACGGAACAGCGAAATCTGACGTTGACGGTTCAACTAGAGAACTGTAAGTGCTGAACTTTACCGTTCGGCTAATGAAGAGGAGCGATTGCTCTAGTTGCGAAACTTGGGTTCAATTTATGTCTTTGTTAGGAATCACACGTTAAAAGGTAAGATCTCGTTAGTCCTAAGCTCGCACAAGTTTCTCAACTTCTGAGAGTTGTCATTCGTATAGGGTGCGACAGCTAATTAACGGAAAAACAGATTTTAAACAGATTTTTATGCGCGCTGATTGGATGAGAGGGTGAAAGATGGCTCTACTTTGGTATTCGCGATTTTTACATTGTTGAATTTTAATTTGGCATGAAATGGGCATAATAATGAAAAAGGCTCGTTTATCTTTGATACTCAAAAATCGAGTTGTCTGTTGATTCAATAGATGCCTTACAGTTAAAAACAGAGGACGAATCTCGTTCGGCGCTCGTTGTCGAAGTTCGACTTTGCAACTGACCGCCTTGGAAAGGCTCGTTTATCTAGATTTTAAACAGATTTTTTTGCGCGCTGATTGGATGAGAGGGTGAAAGATGGCTCTACTTTGCTAATCGCGATTTTTACATTGTTGAATTTTAATTTGGCATGAAAAGGGCATAATAATGAAAAAGGCTCGTTTATCTTTGATACTCAAAAATCGAGTTGTCTGTTGATTCAATAGATGGCGTGTCAACACAGCCCTGTCTGACGTTGAGTCATAAATATTTGGGTCAATGTCTGTATTGTTTTGAACTCTTGGCCTGAAGATCTGTCTGAATTTTCAGGGCTTTGAGAAATATCATTTAGATTGCGAGACCGCGAATATAGATGAATGTTATGATAATTCAACGTAAATCCTAACAATGCACAAATCACCCCCAATATATTCGCTCTCCACAGTCACGCGATCGGCATGGAAATAGGACTAAATCTAAACTCCCTCACGCAATTTGTGTCGTCATCTTTTTTTAATCAAGCAGAATTATTTTCTGAGTCGATTTTATGTGATGGAAAAGTTAGGAGGTTGATTAAGTTCTCTGGGTGGCAAATGATGGTTGATTTAAAATCGGTGATAGTATTTCAAACACATGGGCGATGACAATGTGCCTTCAAGTTTTCGTTTCCATTGATCCATAAAAAGTAGATAATGTTGTTTAACTTTAAAAATACTTCAGGTTTTACCGATGAATACTTTTATTTTCGGATGACAAATTGTTATTCACGAATCTTTGACAGTAAATAATTCGATCGGTTATCTCCTTAATTTTTATATTGAACTATTGAAAAATTGATCAATACAGTTTATTGCATGATTTTCACTATAAAAGGGTTTTACAAAAACCGCGACACGTGTTTCGCGGTTATATCATTATAAATAATTGTCTTAATAAAAGATCAGACATTGATCACCTCAGTGATATTTATGCCTTCTTACTTAATACTGATAAAAATCTACATGATTTTCAAATCATTAACAATGCTGAATTCTCAATAACTCAACTCAAAAAAATTGGTAATAGAATAAAACGAATATACAACTTCCCTAAGGCAGGGCTTTACTTCATTATAATAATACATTTTCATGTTTTTGACATACATTTACAATTTCCCTAAAGCAGGGCTTTACTTCTTTTAAATAATAAATTTCCATTTTTTTGTAATAGGGTTTTCTCATTAATATCTCATGAAACAGCAGTTGACTCTGATATCACTTGCACAAAAGAAGTTCGGCACAACGACGAGGCATGCTTTCCACCAAATTTCCAATTATTTGTTGTGGTAACTGCTCATAAATCGGCAAAAGAGCATCTGCAACTAGGTTCAGATTTTGGAGGGGTTGATGATCCTTCAAACTTCTTTCCAGTTCATCTCAGAGCTGCTCAATAGAACTTAAATCCGGACTATTAGCTGGCCATCTCATGACATTGATATTGTGCTTCTGTAGGAAACTTCTCACGACCCTGGCTACGTATGGCCTGGTATTATCTTGTTGTAAAATGAACCCAGCGCCCAAATTTTGAGCAAATAGGACGACATGAGGTTCCACTATCTCCTCTATGTAACGGACAACCGTTAAAGTCCCTTCCCGAAATACCACAAGGTCCGTGTGTCCTGTCAAAGTTATACCAGCCCATACCATTATCGATCCACCTCCAAATGGAACAATTTCTCGCACACAGTCATCCAAATAGCGTTTACCGTGACGTCTCCATACCCGAACACGTCCGTCATTGTTGAATAACATGATTTTTTTTTCATCTGTAATTATAACATTGGCCCACTGCTCTGAATTCCAATTACGATGATCTTGACAAAAATTTCAACGATTTCCTCGATGAGCTGGAGTTAATCTAGGGGCTCTAGCAGGTCGTCTTGCATGGAGTTGTACTTCGTGAAATCGGTTTCGTATCGTTTGGTTCGAAATTCGCGTTCCCGTAGCTTCTATAAGGGATTTTGTAGTGTTCTAGCAGAATCGGTGCGACCCCTAATTGCCCAAAGTCGTAACTAACTATCTTCTCTGCGGGTTGTTGCCCTTTGTCGATTGAAATAAGGGGCTATTTTTACTATGCCGTAAATTTGGTAACGATTCCAAGCTCTGGAAACCGCAAAATGACTCACATTAAGCATTTGGGCTACACGACGCCTTGAATATCCTACTTCGATCAATGCCACTGCTTTAGTAACTTGAAATTCGTTGAGGTACACCCTACGTATCCTCCTTCTGCCCAATACATCAACATTCGTTGTTTGAATTCTGAAATTTAATTCCTATCACGAACTAAAGTAAAGTGAAACTAAATACAGAATTTTTCATATTAATGATTTTGTAGCTAAAAGTGTGTGTTTCTAGTCTCTATATTCATTTTGAGTAGTTTATATGAATATTGGTTGTTTCGAAAGTTTTGTCCGTTTTTATGAGTCTAATTTCAATCTGATTGCAGAAAGTTATAGTGAATCATACCAGCTGCTAAATACCATAGAGTAACCACGATATTTTTGGTGGGTTTTCGTCTTTGGGTAATGCTTGGGTGGCTCATTGGTGTCCAAACACCAATTGGTGTCTTAAACGTATCCTATTGTCGTAGATGATACACTTTTCATTATACGTGACGATTCGTTTTGGTTGCGCAAAAGCAAAGAAGAACAGACTTCGAAACGTGACAATTCCTGTCGATCATTAAAATCGTAGAGCACCCACTCTTTGAGATTTTTGACCATTCCAATACGTCTGAAACCATCAAAAACCGCATGTGAGCTAATTCTTCCGCCATACCATGCACTGTTTGTGATGGGTCAGTTCTCTTCCTGGAATTACTGTAGGTTGACCACTCCGTCGAACAGTGCGTTCATTAACACTATCATTTCCAAATGCCTGGTTAATATTTAAGACTGTTTCAGCAGCGATTTGGTTCAATTTGAATTCGAAGAGATAAATTGGCCAAAAATCGCTCATCAACATCATATATACTATAACAATTTTCAATTGAAGGTAACTCATATACAAATTGAACTGAGAGCTAACACCAACAATGTTGAATGTTAGAACTAAATTCTTACCGGGGTCATTTTTATTGTCTATGCATCGCAATTGTGAATAATTAAAAAGTAAGATGATTCCATAAAATTTGCCCCCCGTAACAAGATAGCTTATGCATATCGATAGGATGTACGAGCGAATAGGTGAACCAGTTCGTTAAATACTTTGAAACATCGGTAAACTGATCAACACTTCGCAGGTCTATTATATTTGCATCCTTAAAATACCATAACTAGTCATTCGGTTTCTTCATTATCAAGCGCCCTTATCTGCATAGGCGTAGTGTGTTCTGTTTCTTGTGAAGGTGACTTTGTTTTGTATTTATTAAATATAAACGCGGACCAAAGGGTGAAGGCCAACGACTAATTGTCGCCCATATAGGTAGCGAGAGTGGCTTTTTAGACGATGGTGCACTAATTTTTTTATCCCAAAAAACTGGGGAATATCACGAAGACATGGACGCCCAACGCTTTGAAGGATGGTTTGAATCCCTTTTTTCACGAGTCGAGCCAAATTCGGTAATAATAATGGATAACGCTTCTTATCACAGCCAATTAGTAGAACAGCTGCCAACTATGACCACCACAAAAGCAGACATGCAGAGTTGTTTAGGACAAAAAGGAATTCCATTTTCCGAGGACATGGTTAAGGCCGAGCTTATCAGTGTCATTAAACAGCATCGTGGCAGATATCGCCAGCATGTGGTGGATACAATAGCTCGTGCTGAAGGCATCACCATTTTGAGACTTCCTCCTTATCATTGCGAGTTAAAACCAATAGAATTAATCTGGGCTCAAATTAAGGGTTACGTAGCTCGTGAAAACGTGACATATAAAATTTCTGATGTCCAACGTTTATTGGAACTCGCAATGGAATGGATACGGAAAGAAGATTGGGCTAATGCTGAAGCCCATGTGATCAAGAAGAGAAAATGTGGTGATTGAACGGAATGGTAGACACTGTTTTCGACCAAATAATAATAGATTTAAGTGTGACTGGGGATTTCTCTTCGGACGAGTCAATGGATTCTGAAACTTCATAAGCATAACATTGGTAATTATTTCTTTGCTTTGTAGTTCTCTTTCTATATAACAGGAATATCATAATTATTTTGGAAATTTTTCTGTTTTTTTTGAAGTACTGTATTAGGCATAATAAGAAAATGTAATCAGTTTTACCATTGACACCAGGTAGCGCCACCTACTATAAAAATGTTTGCGTAATTACCTATGTGTTTGAATAAATAAAAATATTATTTTGGTACCCCTCTGCAGAGTTGGCAAGAGGATTACCCGTTGGTCACTTCAAGTGCGACGTTGCTATTGAATCACTTTCAATTGAAAATTGTTATAGTATAGTCATAAACTGAAAAGAAACAAAAAATCAGTATAAATATGTCGTAGTGTAATACTCTAGAATGAATATTTATTGAGATATGGAACTACAAAAACACATGACTCTAAAATGGACAAACCTTTTGAAACAACCAATATATTGTATGTATATTGTATGGGGGAATACTAATCTGTATGTGAATTTACGGCTCTGTTTTCTGACTTCTGGATTGTATCTGTGTTGAAACCATTATCATGACCTATCTGTGTAATTATTTTAATTTTCCTAGCTAAACACCGTCGTTCAAACGCCGTTCAAAGTTCAAACAAATGACGTCATAATAGTTAGTCTCCACGCCTAAACGGTTACAAAATTTGGAGCGTCTCCCATTCTTATTCTATCGAGTATGAACGCAACTAGATTATTGATATGGAGTAGATAAAGTAACTAACGTTTTAACTGATAAGATTGTCAGTCTCCATGTAGCGAAATAACTCGGAGGAATAGTGGTTTCCTCATTAGTTAACTAAGTTTTTTGTCTCGTGAAAAAATATGGCTGAAATTGAAACGACACCGAAAGAATATGAAGTTTTCAAAGATGCAATTCGGGAAGAAAATCTTGAGGTGAGTGTATCACAAAGAATGAAATGATCGCGTTTTCACGTGATCTATTGATTATTTCCAATCTTTAAAACAGGAAGTTTTTTCACGAAGCGGTAGAAATAGTTATAATTTTTTAAGAGGAATGCGATTTGCTTTTGAATGGCAAATATTCCTTTCAAATCTGCGTCCCACTTCTGAGCAATTCAGATATTTGAGTAAAAATATTAGAGTGTTTGCTTGTTTTCTCTCATCATCTCTTTCAGTTCAAACTTGTTTTTGTTATTTATTCTCATTTCAACCTCTTTAACTGATATTTTTACACCATTAGAGTGATATACCGAAATCATGTTATTCTTTCTTGTGATAACAAGAATCTAAAAAATGTAATGAGTTTTACGTCGACGAATCAATTATTATGGTTCCTAGTAAACAATTATTTGCATGTGAAATTTATAAAGAGAAATTAGTACGTCCAAGTTGGGAAATAGAAAAGAAAAAGTCTGGGCAAGGAATCCAATGGTATTCTGGACAAACCATAATTGACCTAGCGAAATCAACATTCACTCACATTTCACTAAAATTGTCAACGTTACACTGAAAATGTTTTGCTGGAATAACAATCCAATCAAGTTAATCCCTACTTTGGTCGACCCACTAGTAATATCGAACAATACATACAATACTCGTCAAATTGTCTGAAACTCGGCGTTTTTGAAGAATAGAACAGAAATTTTGAAGAGTTAGAGCTCAGAGTTAGAGCTTTGACGTGGGTCTCTATAAAACTGTGAACATGTTCACGATTGAAAATCCACCATAGTTTTTGATGGCGCTAAATATAAATTTGATGTCAGATTTTCGATATAGTGACTCACAGTAGTTCATGGGTCTCCAAAATGGGACAAAGAACTATGAAAACTGTTAAATTTTTGAATATTCCTGAAAAACGGTTCAAACTTGTAGATAGGGGTTTTTGAATGCACCGATCAGAAATCTGCTGTCAGATTATCGATATGGTGACCCACAGTAGGTCGTATAGGAAACCGAATACAGTCCGGAAGCTGTAACTTTGAGCTGCTGTAGCTAGAAACTGGCTCATTTTTCAACTTCACACCCATTACACTTTTTTTCTGCTTATCAAAAACTGAATTTCCCCGAACTTTGGAAAATATAACGGATATTCGCAAACACCTGTGTTGTTCTCATGGTCCTTTATTAAAAATAAATAAGACTCTTCAGTTCCGTAAAATACGGGTGAGTTGATTCAATAAACTTTCTGTTCCGCTTATCAAGAACTGAAATTTCCTCGAAATTACGAAAATATGATGGATAATCACAAACACCTATATTGTTTACGTGGTCCTTCATTGAAAACAAGAAAGAATTTCCAGTTTCGCAAAATTTCGCTGAGTTGACTCATACTTCTTGTCCGAACTCCATATTGGTCATACAGAAAGAACATATTACGGAAGAATAAAAGTTCATTGAATTAATTGTTTTGGTTGGAAAGACCAATTTCACTTTTTTCAAAGAGGTATGGGTTCAATCAGGACTATAATATATCATATACCATATTACATTCGTGGGAGAAAGGTTAAATACTTTCATTTACATGCCCATTTCAAAAACTAGTCTATAGTAAGCGTATTGAAAATTTTCTCCTTTTATTCGAAGAAACGGGACATAAAATCAAATAACTTCGCAACCAAGCCAGCCGACTGATTACATGATCTATTTGATAGTCTATTGACTTCATACAACACCTCTAATACAGGTTTCATTTTCTCAGATACAAATCAAAATGACGCGAGAGCTGAAATCTCTCGCTTCACTACTAGGAGCAGAACAAACGAGAAATGAGCTGCTCCCCTTCATCAAAGAAAACCTCGACTTCCACGACGAAATACTTTTGAACCTCTCTGAGCAGCTGAACGGTTTCGTTCCCCTCGTAGGAGGGTATGAACACTCTCAACCGATCCTGGATCTGCTCAGGAAACTCTGCAACACCGACGAAACCATAGTTAGAGCCAAAACGGTGGAGACATTGAAAGACATGGCTGAAAACATGAACAGCGAACTGACGGAAGAGCTTTTAGTTCCTATGCTAGAAGGTTTGTCGAATGAAGACTGGTTTACTAGCAAATGTTCGGCAGTGGCACTATACCCGGTAGGTGTGTTATTCACTCGTTTATTGGTTAACTATCATGAACTGTCTTAATAAGTGAAATTTGAAACCTCTAGTGTGAAATTAATCTATTGGTTACGATACAAGAACATATGCTTTCACGCTCGGAACCACGATAAGCGAGGACGAAATCCGAACCGGTAGGTCTAAAGTACTAAATGTTTCGTCTGCTACTGGGCAGACATCATTGCGGAATTTCAGCAACGACTGACTGGCGAGCTAGATGTTCACTCGTTTTTGTAATTTCAGAAGGTGGTGGGGTGATGGTGGGACCGAGAGCGAGGATGATAGTGGTGGTGAAGGTGTGGCGTCCATGCAAATGCTCACTCCTGATTGGGCCGCACTTCCACCTGATCGTTCTAATTGGTCCGCACTGTTGCTAGGTTGTTCTGATTAGTCCACATTGTTGACAGGTATGCTACTGTTCTGATGTCAAACATAGTTGTATTCTGGAATTTTAGTTCATTTCTAGGGTTCTTAAGTACTGGATACCACGTTCTATCGTCAACAGAACGTTTGGTACTTTAGGTTCCATTCGACTACTGACTATTAGCCAGAATTTTTTCCCTTCAACTATTGAAAACACTTCTCCCTCACCAGAATAAGAAAACTGTCTCTCGCTAAGCTAGTTAGCATCATCAGGGGAGAAAGACTTAGTCACCAGGAGATGACTAGGATTTAGAGGAGAAGACTGAGACTCAGTCATCATTAGAAGATGCTTAAGATTTAGTCTTCTCCTGAAGATGCTTACTTGGTTAGCGGAACGCGCATCGAGATAGTTTTTTTGTTCTGGTGAGGGAAATTATTTCCAATAGATATTTATTTGTAACGACAGCTTCAATCTTAGTTTTCCATTCGAAGACGAATGAATATAGTCTTCGCAAAAAAATATCAGGAAAGTGAATCAGAACTGTTAAAAATAATGAAAAACGTCTTACTACTCCCTAATTCATATACCGACATTTTACTTTTCAATCTACGTTAGTCCTTAGCTCGCATAATTTTCGACTTCTGAGGGTTGTCGTTCGTAGGGGTGCGATAGCTGGTTAACGGAAAAACATATTTAAAACATATTAACATTCCAATAAGAGTTGAATTGAATCGTTTGTTTTTCTGCATCTCCTACAGACGCCAACTTGGTTGGTGAAACGCGCGTCAAGAAGAGTATTGCATTTCTGGTGATAAGAAAAAGTGCTTGTTTAGGATTTATTATACGCCAAAGGTTCAAATTTCACCTTCCATGTCATACACCGTTGATGAAAAAAAGAAGAAGGAGTGTGTAGTATAGTTATAATATTGATAATAAGTTCGAAAAAATCGTTGCGTCGAAATTTCGCCATATGGTCCGCACTTATAACATGTTTCCAAAGATGCTATAAAACCTCCCCCTCTCGACTCTTTTGCTGTTACCACTGCTTGAAAATATATATTTTTGTTCGTTTCAAAGAACGAAAAAAAAAATGGAAATTGAGTTATCGCCAAGCATGAGAAACAAGGCATTTATTGCAAAAGAATAGTTATTTAAATTCAATCCAAATTATAAGACTCACCATACATAAATATTTGAATTTGTGAAATCTGCATCTTACCTGAAACAAATAACAAAAGTGAGATATATAAAAGTACGTAGCTAGGATATGAATTTATTGGGAATCAGAAATTATTTCTTCATATTCTGAACACAATAAATATATTGTACAAAAAATTAAATTATGTCATAGTGCCAAATTGTGTCAGTAGGCGAGATTAGTTTTTCGGATAGAAAGTTTTTTAGCTTTCTACTTCTCGATCATTAAACAAAAAAAAATATTGAAAACTTCCGAACAAAATAAAAAGAAAAACGCAATCAAAACTTTTGTGAAGATATCTATATATCTCAAAGAGGTTTATTTCAGATACAAACTGGAAGAAAAAACCCTTTTGAAACATCTACTTTCATATGAGCAATGAATTTTATGAAAATGACATTAAATTTTTTTTCTTTTTTTCAAAAACTACACCTAGTTTGAAATAACTATGTATCTTCATAAAGTAACGGCCGAATCAATCAGAAAAAATAAACACATTTTCCATTTTTGTTGTACACCGAATATTCGTATCTAAAGAAATGAACTTTGAACGTTCAAACCAGTCTCGAATATACCTACAGAGTGGACTGACGCCTATCAGAAAACAACTACTCCCCTGGCTAATACCACGAAGGGCGTTGGATTATATCCAACAGGCGTCACTGCAGGAATCTTCACAGAAAATTTTCTGCATATGCAATTGGCAATACAACCTTCAATTTTTGAACGGGCACACTTGCAGACCGGTTTCGGGCTTATTAGCCACTCATTAGTGCAAGATAGTGGCTATCATCGACCTGAAGTCAATGATATCCCATAATTTAAAATCGTCGATGGTGATCGTCGTTTATGTCAGGGTGGAGTCTTGCTCCCTTACCCTTTGGGCTGATTTTCGTCAAAGGGACGAATGGGTCATGACTGATTTGTGATGGTGGCATGAAAGTCCTCAGACATCCATACCGCCCTTCGCAGTGTACCCCTACCTGGCTGGGGTAATTTCATTCCTCTTCCTAAGTTGGAGCGAGCAACAAAATGTCACTCCATCTAGTGGACGAAATACTTACCAACTGCATATCCGAAATAGGCCTTTCCATCATAAGACGAGCGGAAGCGTAGCCGTCATACAAAATATTTCATCCAACCAAAATTGAACCAATAAAATCATTAATAAAGTTGCAAGAAGAATGAAAAGAAAGAAAGAAGAAAGAGTCTGATGAAGATTTACCAAAATATGTCGAATTCAGATTCCAAAACGAAGAAATCATATTATTACACCAAAAGATTCGAAAAGTTGATGAAGGGTAACTTAAGAATGGTATACATATATCAAGAATAAAGAATAAGTGTAACAGAAGTACCAGAAAGATGGAAAGTTTCAAAAATTTGTTAGAAGGATAAGAAACTTGCGGGAACCAGAAAATAGAAAGATATTGAGCTTATTATAGAGACACCTTCAGAACAGGAAGTATTAGACACCATTAGGCGTTTGAAAAATATAAAAAGTCCAGAAGTCACAACAATAACACCAAAAATGATCAGAACAGGAGGAGTGCAAACTCGAAAATAATAAACTTCAGTGTTTGATAGATCAGAAGTAGGTATATAAGTTGATCAAAGCGTCTTTTGTCAGAAGGCAAGAGTTCAGTCACGAATATGACTGAAAGGTTCGAAACTCAAGTTTTTGGAATGTTTGTGAATATGTGAGTCGTACCCCCATCTTTTTATTGATTTTTTCTAGATATTAAATTTCCTAGACAATTCTCACTCCACCAATGATGTTTATAATCAGATGAACTCAGTGTTCATAATTTCGAACAACTTACAACTCCATTACACCCTTGATACAAAAATAACTATTTTTACACCAAAAATTGTTTATTGAAAACGTGAACTCATTTTTATGGTTGAAATAATATCATTGTTGCAACGTTGTGCATTATGCAGACGTCAAGAATAAAATACGATTGAAATGGGAAGGAACTAATAAGTAGGAATGAAATATTTTAATTTTCAAAACATGAGTTGCGGGCTCTTTAACATGGTTGTTTACAAAAAACAGTACGAAAAAGATGGCTGATACTGCGCATGCGCACAGAAAAAAATTGTGATGAAAAGGCCTATGTGCCCGATTCCTCTAAACCTACTGTGTAGATATATTCGAGACTGCCTTGAACGTTTAATGTTCATTTCTTCAGATTTGTTTATTGCCAGTCTTCAAGCATAGCCCACTGACTAATAACGAACATTCGTAGTCACTTATATGTAACATTATCATCTTCTATTACGTACAAAGTTCGGGACAAAGCACTTGCCTTATCACATCATCAGCACTATCTCATAAGAACAAAGCACTTCCGTCTTTTGTGAGTTTTCTTCATTTTTCATTTGATAATGCAGAAGAATAAAGCCAAAAAACCTTTCCCCTTAGAAATTGATTATTTCCTAGTATTTGCCTTCATGACTTGAATATAATACGGTTTATGTAATAATAGTTCATTATTGTGTTCGAATTGCTTTATGCCTGCCTCTTGCGGGCAAAATGTGTACTTTATGGCTTTCGCGGTTACCTGCTGTTCCGAATACTTTTTCGATGTCTCCCTTCAGCTTTCCTAACCACACCCCTTGAAGATGATTGAAACACGTGTCGAGGTGTTGAAAATAACGGTTTGGTGTTGGGATTAAACATTAAACTCGTACTTTGCTCTTCCCTACTCTACTCCACTCTATTCTATTCCAATTTATTCTGGAACATTCAACAAGTTCAGATTGAACAGTTTACATAAACTTTCACAACTAGTTTTTTGGGCAAATTAAAGCAAGAGATTGTGAAAACTATTCGTATTATCAAGTCTACTTTCTGTGAGTTTCATAAAATATCTATCTTTGGGTGTTCCAATATAATCCACAAAAAATAAAAACGAGCTGCTATTAAAAACACCAACGTCAGTTAGGGTTACAATGAAAAATTATGATTCAATTCACGTCTGCGTGAATTGAATTATCATTTGATAGATTTTCCTAATAGGCCATTCTTTCATCTGAATATATTTTTTTCAGACGATTTACTCAAAAGTTAGAGAGGAAAAAAAGACTGAACTTCGACACAGTTTTCGTTTAATCATTCAAGATGAATCACCTATAGTGAGGAAAGAAGCAGCCAGAAGTCTGGTGGAAATGATTCCCACAATTGAAAAAGAAGTCCTCAAGGATGAATTCATTCCAGTTCTTGACAATATTTTTGATGACATGGTGAGTATTTGAAAATAATCCGAGTTCATTTAACTTTTCTTTGATGGTGAAATATTAGGGTCTTTCAACACGGACTTCCGAACTTTGACAATTGATAACGGCCATCTTGTTGAAGCTACATCTGTCAAATTGGTTGTCATTTATTCAGTCTATTTTGCCAAATCATCATGGAGGGATATAGCATTTAACAACACNTCAAAAAGTACTTATCTATTTATTTTTTGATTTTCATGGAATTATTTTCCAGCAGCTTGACTGCATTAACCAACAACTATTGAGGATCACAAAATATATATCTTATCGTTATAAGACGTTTATGGATTTTTAGAGTTACAGAATATATACGAGTATATGATATCTTAGGTGCAATGAGAATTCCTTTTTTTTTCAAAAATTCAAAAAGTTGTTTCTCAATTTTTCTGTTTTTCAATGATGTTTACATAGATATTTTTCATTTTTTGATTCAAGTCCTCAGTTATATTATTTTAACAAAAACATAAAAACAATATGACCCTGGAAGATTTTGAAAATAGTCTATAGAACCTTTTTTTTGCCATAAAAAAATTTAGTACAAAAAGTAGCAACATCTAAAAAATATTCCGTTTATGATTCGTCATTTACTTTCAGGATTCCGTAAGAGTCAATGCTGTACCTATTTCTATAGCATTATCTAGAAGATTGACAGAAAACGAAATAGAAGAACATGTATTAAAAGTTATAACAAGCTGTGCAGGTGAATACAATTTCCTCGAGTTATATCGTAGAGCTTTCTACAGAATTTTAATAGTTTTGAGTTATTTCTTTATATCTTTCAGAGGACCCATCATGGAAAATGCGACAAGTACTAGCACACAGCATAGCAGAATTACAAGAGGCGATCCCTCATGGAAAAATGAGGGGCAAAATATTATTTATATATCAAGAATTCGTGAAAGACTTCGAACCCAGTGTGAGGATTGCAGCCGCTGAGAACCTTGCTAACTACTGTCGAAGCCTGAAGAAGTCCTACGAGACCCAACCAGAAAACAATTTCGACCCAGTGTTCAAACAGAGCATCGTCCCTCAAATAATTTTGCTTTCAGAAGATCGCAACGATGACGTGAGGACAGCTCTCTCCAGAAACATCCTAAACCTCGGCTCAGTCCTTACAGAAAGTTGTTTCAAACAAACCATTTTACCGATAGTTATAGACTTCTTGGAACGCGACCAGTCTATGCTGGTTCAAGCCAACCTACTCCAGAACCTGGACAGCCTGCCAGAAAACATAGACATAACGAAGTATCTTTCTTCCATAAAAGAGGTAGCCAGTTTTCTCATAAAGAACTCACACGCCCACTGGAGAACGAGAATGAGTTTGCTCGCAGCCTTTTTGCACATAACGAAATTCGCTAATAAGAAGTATTTCTCTGAGAACTTGACCATTTCCTATGTGACACTTCTGGAAGATCCGGTTTTCGCTGTGCGAAGAACAGCACCCATTATACTGCCACTGTTGGCGAAGCAGTATGGCATTGAGTGGGCTGCCATGCACCTAATTCCTTATTTGAAGATGTTCACGAAAAACTCTAGGTACCTTTATAGGTACACTCCCCTGTTCGGGATCTTGGAACTGGTATACCCTTCGGTGAGAATGGGAAGAAAAGATACTTACTTGAAAGACTTGAAATGTTTTTGCTCGAGCGAAAATGGTAACCTGAAGAGGTTCGCTGCTAGAAGACTACTGAGGGTGCGAAAAATGACTATGGAATTGAAACAAAAATTTGAGAAAGAAACCTACAAAAATGTATTAGCCCTAAACAGGAGCATAGATGATTTCAAGAGTGACGACATTTCACTCTACTCGGGAGACTATCTGAAAATCTTCGAGAAAAATCCCAATAGTAGCATTTTTTCGATAGATGAGAACGAAGTCATTGAGAAAGAACCAACCTATCTGGAAGGTTTGCTGCTTTTGATACACACGGAATTTTTGGAGGTTATTCTTGATCTTTTCGACGATGCTATAGTCAACATCCAAATTCGTTCGATATATCTCCTGAATAGAATAAAACAGTTTACGGACAGCTTAAGTACTGAACTGGAAGAACCCTGGATCCCAGATGCCCTACAAATATTCAATAACGAAGAAATTGAAGTTGTGGAGAAGGATGTCGAGGCTGAAATAACAAAAACAAGAATTGAGACAGGGAAAGAAGAAATCAATACTGATTTGATGGAAGACATTAGCGTGGATGCTGACAAAAAAACAGAACTCGATATTGATTTCATTGATGATAACAGTATTTTAGTGGAGCCTAAAATACCCAATATAACAGTGGAAGAGGTTGTTGAAGAGGAACCAATGTTGGTAGAAATAAAGAGTGATGATGTAGTTTCACCGTTACCCGTTACCCAAACTCTACCTGAAACAGAACTAGAGACTATAATTTCTTCAACAGTTGAAGTTCCGAGAGAAGAATAATGAGGAAGTGACAGAAGACATATCAGTGAAAGAAAAATCTCTGAATATTTTTGGGGTTTTTTTGATCTGTAAACTCTCTTATGCACATATGAGTTTCGAAAAGACTTTGAAGAAATGCAATGTTTTTCAAGTTATTAAAATGAAGTAAATTGCCAGGGACCGAATAAAAAAAATATTCATGAGTAGTTAACAAATATCAAAATGGCGTATTTTTCAGAAGAGTTTTAAGAGACGGTGAAGTACTGAGTTACACTAAAAATTGTGAGTAAACAATAAATTGGGAATGAAACATCTAAAATGGAAATTTCCTTTCAGAGCAGAATCTTGCCCCTGAGGCGCGTTTCGCTTACAAAGTAAGCATCATCAGTAGATGATTTAAACTCAGTCATCTCCTGACAATGTTACATTGGTAAGCGGAACATGCGTCGAAAAAAATATTTTGTTTTGCTGTGAGAAAAATATCTCGTTTTCTTTAATATTCATCAAATACAATGAATAAATAGTGACAAACTCAAGAATGAAATAATTAAAGTGGCACCACTGTGACAATCATCAACTCATTTCCAGATGATGGCAGAACAAGAAAAAGTCCCATTTTAACTTCGAGCTGGTGTTCCCCAAAGATTCATATTGTCTCCATCCCTCTTTTTATTATATATCAAAGATTTATTGCTTTGCTGACGACAGCACACTCATCTCGTCATTCCATTTGGATTCCAGTACACCGACTGCGGATGCACATCTTCTGCAAAAAGATGAATGTCTCCGAACCGGATATAATAATGTCAGGACAGACAATTCCGCTTTCTGCTTCGGTAGGTTTGTTGGGGGTTGAAATGGACACCAATATGTCTTGGCACAATCATGTCGATGGAATTGCAGAGGCTGCTTCTCAAAAGCTTGGAACACTGTTCCGAACCAGAAAACTGTACACACCTCCACAACTTTTGATGCTTTATAAAGCTAAGATCAGGCCTACTTTGGAGTATTGTTCTCATGTATGGAACTCCGCCCCTAAGCATACCCCGAAGCTGCTGGATTCCATCCAAAAAAAAGCCATCCGCCTGATTGAAGACACGAACATCACTTGCAACCTTGATAGTTTGGAATATCGAAAAGAGGTTGGAGATTTGTCACTCTTTTATAGATACTTTCACGGGAGGTGTTCAAGTGACTTAGCACATTTGATTCCACCAAGAGCAGTACATCAGAAATATGCGATGGACTGTGACTGCTCATCGTTTTCAACAGGTTCAACTCAGTACACCTCGAACTTCATTTTTTGAGAACTCTTTAATTTGGAGAACTGCGTTTATGTGGAATAAACTTCCTAAAAACTTTTTTCCAAATGAATTTAATCTCCAGCGACTTAAATCCAACGTGAATCGCTACCTTTGCACAGGCTCCGCTCTTAGAGCGCCTCAAGGATTTTCCTGTAGTGCTTGTGTTTTTCTCAAAAAAATTTATCGATAACTGAAAAAACCTGATGAAACATTTCATTGAAGAGACAAAATACTTGCGAGTATAGTCTATCCATTCCCAATTGGAACAGCAATAAAAATAAGAGCACTACGAGGGGTGTTCATAATCACTGCCCGGCAAATGGGAAATGTATATACTACCAGTGCTTTTATGTTCAAAGCGTCCCTAGTACATTCACAAACATTTCTTGCCTGTGGCCTCTAGTCGCCCAGATAGTTAGTAAACGTGCAATCAAATGTAAATGAGGAATAAAGGCTCGGCTATCTGGACTGGCTGAATACTATTATTTAGCCGTTTCACAATATTTCTTTATCAGTGCCGTGTCTTTGTGGGGTTACGTGAGGTAGTGAGTGGTTTTGCAAACCGATTTTTGAAAACTTTTTCTAGAGATCAATTACCCTAACACCAAACTGATATTTTTGCACTCGACGCGCGTTTCGCTAACAAGGTTAGCATCTTCAGGAGAAGCAAATTGATATTGAATCTAAAGACAAGGGTTAGCTGTTACAGTTGATGCAAAATTTGTCTGGGTTCGACTATTCAACATATAACTTGTTGATTACGCCTCTACTGATTCCAATATGTCATACAGAGTGTGTTACATCGAGTTTCCACTATAAGTTCGAGATGGAATGAAGTTATCAAACAATGTTCCGTATAAAAGTTTTAGATAAGAATAGAATGAAGCATTGAGCTTTTTTAAAATATTTTTCAGTTCACAGGGTATCTATAGTGAAAGCGTGTAGTATCAAAGTTACGTTTATAAATGGAAAGAGATATAATTGCTATAGTACCTTTGGGGAATATAGTATTGTTAGTTTTTCATGCATCTTTTCAGGGATTCTCACCTCACACAATGTAGAAAAAATAAAAATTTAAATGCTTAACATTATACAGGTAGAGAAAAGTTGAATTTCTAGTTCCCTCCTATAAGTTACTGCGTGAATTCATTGTATTTTTTACAAAGAAAAATGCGCTATTCAGCATATTCATTTATACTTGTATTTTGTAATTTTGTCTAGGAGAAAGTCAGGTACACAGACATTTATCTTAACTTTTCGGTAGTCAAACTCTGGCTGAATCCTCAAAACTTAAAAATTCTCCAGATATCAAATGAGCTTTGAAATATGTCGATGTTGTTGATTAACTTCTGAAACATTCGATGTAGTCACGGCCGGAGATAAGTGTATCAAAGCTAGTTTTGGGTTTTATAGCCGTGGTTTGCAGGTTTTCATGCCAGACGTTTCGTCTACTATTGCGGTAGACATTATCAAAGACAATGAGGTAACGGCCGTAGTCTCAAGCTCTTCTCAACGCAGAAACTACAATGTTGAATTTCGTCTCCGGCTGTATATCTTCAATATAATGATATCATCTTAATTGGATTGAATTACCTCATTTATGTACAATTGGGGACATTGCCAGAATGTTTATTGCCTCTTTCTTGCTATTGAAATTAATCCTGTGTTTCTGAATTTCTGGTATTCTTAGATAGTAATTTGGATTTTCATCGAGTATTTGTATTTCTTCGAATGATATATATCGTGAGTGAGCCTTCTTTGAGAGCATGTCCGAGGCGACAGTTTTTAGAGAGACGGGTACGTAGTTCAGATGTAGACTGACCCCCAGCTGCAAAGAATCTGGTATACCCCGAGTGTTGCTGAAGGTTCTCTGAGGTCCTTAGCTGGCCTTTGACTCTCTCTGACAGTTTTCGTTGGCCTAAATATTGGTTTCACGTCGTGTTTCTCAAAACGTCTCCCAATTTTTAACATAGAAAGAAAAGCTTTTCCTTCAATGGGACAGGCTGGAGTTACTTTTGCGTTCTCTCCTCTGGGTCGTATAGCCATGACAATAGGGCCCTCTTCGTTTATCATAAACTTATTTTCAGTGGAATGGTGTTTTTTCGGATGCTACCGTAATGGGCAGTACATAAAGTCCAGTGGTGGCGAACTTAATCATGTAAAATTTTGAATAAGGGGCCTCAGAGGCCCTGGTCGTAGAACCATATTGTTTGCTAAGTTATGTGGATATTACGTCTGTGATATGAAAAGATCGTGAAGAGGCATTGAACGATTTCCTATTGCACCCCAACTCTCTCAAACCAAAAATCCAAATCACAATATACCAAGAAATCCAAGGGACTATAGCCTTCTTGGATGTATGATTGAAGGTGATTGACAATGTTTCATGATGAATTTCATCAGTTCGGACTTCTATTGTCTGATATTATATAAAATGATTTGAAATCCCCGAAAGAACCAATACAGGTGAATTTTTTTTTATTTTATTTATTTTTATTTTATTTCATATTTTGTTTGGTACAATATCTACTATAATAAAAATACATCGTAAACCCAAAGGAAACATAGAACATACCTAAGCAATGAATGCTTGTATTGTAATGTTCCATTCTCCCATTTGGGTATCTTCATTTACTTTTTTATAAACTGCGAGTTTCGAAATATAATAATGATAATATCGATAATATTGAGTAGATGAATTTGAAATTTATCATTAGAATTATTTTATATTAGTTAGGTTGGTTAGGATAATGGGAAATGAAAAATAAGAAAGAATAAGTAATAAGTTATAGAGTAATGAAGTAATAGAGTAATAGAGGAGTGTGTATTAGTTGAAAATTGAATTTAGTGTATGGTTTTCGAGAATGAAACTTTCAATGTTTTGTTTGTAGTTCGTCATTTTTGTTATTTGCTTTACTTTTAGAGGTAATATATTGTATAGTTTAAGTCCGAAATAGAATATAAATCTTTGTGTATGACTTTTTCTGAATTTGGGTATTCTGATAGATAGATCCTCAACAGATCTTGTATAGATTTTTTTCGTAGTTCTGTTTGTTTTTGAATATCCACTAAGGCATTGATAGGAATATAGACCCATGACATTCAAGATCTCGGAATTTTTATGTAGCTGATATGTTGAGAATAACCTAGGTTTCTTCAATATAATTTTCATCAAAGTGTTCTGTGTTGTTTGAAGTCGTTTAATTGTTTTATTTACATTCCACCCCAAGCATTTATACAATATCTCAGGACAGATTCCGAAAGTAAAAAATAGAACAATTAAACAAAAAATTCGAATTAAAAATTGAGAGATTCCAAGCCAAGTTACTTCACGACGTTTCGATTGTTAGTAATCACAATCATCTTCGGGTGATGATTAGCAGGAGATGATCGTTTGGCGTTGGTCATTTTTCGCTTGATTATTGTTTTCCATATGTTGCGTATCTCTACGCTAGCTTATCTGAATACATTTTTGAACAACATGTGTGCGGCTCCTTTGAATTTCCTTCTAAACCAGTGTTTCTCCCTGTGTATCTCAGCTTGGAACTCGGCAATGCAGACTTTCAATTGCCTTTCAATTTCACCGATATAGGATTTTTCGGCACTCACAGGGTATCCGGTAAATGCAATTCTTGGAATCGCAGTCCACGTTTGGTGGCCTGGTTTTTGTGAAGCTGCTACGGATAGTGTTTCTGAAGCAGGTTCTGATGTTGTACTCGGATACAATTCTCCTTATCCTTTCCGATAATCATCTGATATAGGGAAGAGCAAGCACTGGTTGTGACTGCTCCTCTTCTTTGCCAAACTCTTGCTGTCTCTCAGGCAAAGTCTATTCCACCATCGCTTTGGAGTAGCCATTCCGTTGAAGATCATTTTTGATGATGTCTAATTCCTTCTCGAGATCTTCCTTCATGTGAAAGATCCCGAAAGCACGGTCTAATAGAGTCTTGATGATTCCTGTTTCAGTCGATTGATGGTGGTTGGATTTGTGATTCAGATAATGTCCCGTGTGAGTTTTCGGTATACAGATGTTTCCCACTTCACCAATACCTCTGAGAATGACAATTCGTTGTGGACTTCCTTCCCAATTATGAAAGTGATGGAAGGTCTTACGCTGTTGATGTGTTTCAGGAAAGCGTCTAGTTCAGTATTTCAATGGTTCCATATTATGAAGGTGTCGTCAACGTATCTTAACCAGACTTGGGGTTTCTTGTGGGCTTCTTCAATGGCCAGAGTTTCGAACCACTCCATATATATGTTGGCTATAACTGGTGAAAGCGGCAATCCCATTGGCAGTCCCATATATTGTGTAAAGAGTTCGTCCTTCAGTTGGAAATAACCGTTTCGTATACAGCATCCTAGTAATTCCATAATTACGTCTATAGGTAAGTTCGTTCTATCTTCTAGGTCCCCGTCTTCGGATAGCTTTCTCTGTATGATTTGGAGTGCTTTTTCGACCAGAAAGTCTTTACACCAATGTTCCGGAGTGCAGTGGTACATTATAAATGCAACTTTTTGTTTTTGTCTGTTTTTTTGAGTTTTCTATGAGTGAGTATAGACTTCATTATGTGGCTGGAAAGAGTATAAGCCATGAGGGTTCTGTTAGCTATATTCACTTATATTACCCACAGTACATGCCGAAAGAACAATTACATTTAGTTCAAAGATAATCCACATTGTATTCACATTTTTGTTTTGCGTATCGAAAGGAAATTGAATATCGCTCTTCGAGTTCACTTACTTAAACTAAGAAACCAAAAAGTATTTCTCGTCCAAATGAGTAGAAGATAGTTGAAAGTTCAGTTGAGGAAATATCCAGCTTCATTCTGGACTCAAATGAGGAAACTGGGGTAGTTAGCAAATATCAGAAGACCTGCCTTCACATCAGACACGAATTCCAGAGCTTTTTTGGACAATGGTGGTGACAGTTAGAAATTATTTTATTGAAGGGGAGGGATTCTCTAATTCACATAAACCAGTACAGTTTTTCTTCAAATTTCGAACCATTGAAACCAAAATTATGATTTGGGATAATGTATTTTCTAATAGTGAGCTTGGGTGTGGGTGTCGATTGAAGAGGGCGAAGCCACGCTTCAAGGTTAGTACAACTCTAATCTCGAATGACCACCCGGTAGAAAAATAACTATGTTCAGCTCCAAAACAACATCTACGAGGTCAAGACAGTTTGCGCCGTCGGAAATAAACTACTTCTGCAAAAACAGTTTGCTCGACAATGTTAGCAGACAAAATATAATATAACTAAATTTAGCGGTGAACGCTTCAATTATTTACAAAGTTACTGGATGCATCACGAACAATGCATATTTTTAGAATTTTCACTTTCCGAAACATAAATATATACGTGGTATTGGGACGGTAGCCGGTTGGGTTGGCATGAGAGGTTTGTTCCGTCACATGAAACGGTTGTTGAAACCGCGAGATCGCATGATCGATTTTCACTACCTATGGCTAGAACTCCCACGTTCAAAAGTAAGACCTCTCTAATCCATAGCTTGCACAAGTTTTCACTTTTGAGGGTTGTTGTTCTTAGGGGGATGACAGCTGGTTGAAGGAAAACATATTTTAAAATAAACAAATCTTCAAACAGATTGATAGAATAGTACATGCGCATCCTCCCGCTGTTTACCTGTTAATCGATTGGATATTTTGATCATTCATTCATTGCCAGTTTGAATGTCAATAGTTGTACGAGTGGTTCACGAAATTCACAGAATCCAATATTACTTTTTGATGTATTAATAAGGGAGATAGAAATGGATGAACTGTCATCGTGTATGAACTTTTCGTACAATTTCTCCTGTCAAAAGACCTCAATGACATACACTTCGAGGTACTTAGACTATTTCTTTCACAATGAAAAAATGATGAAAAAATTAAAGATGAGCAACCAAGACAGCTTTACAGCAACGAAACACTTCTTTTTCCCAACAGCGATACAAGTGACAGCCATGAAATGAACATCTACGTGTTATTAGTATTCAATCACAGGTTTATTCAGATATTATGATTGTGTAACAGTGACTAGTACCTAACTCCATTAAGACGTCTTAATTGAATATATAAATAAAACAACTCACCAATACAATAAACATATACAAGAGACCGAAATGAAAAATAAATTGCCACATTTCACTGATTCACATAACCACACGAAAAAAACAACTCCACTTCGAACGCCAACAATTTATATATGATATCCAGAAATCAATCAAAATCAAAATTCACTCGTGTAATAAAATTAAAAAGGATACGCGACGTACTGGTGATACATCTACCCACGTCAAGTAGGTCGGATGCCGGATCTGCGGTCTCATTTCAAAGTACGTTAGATTCAAAAAAATAAATTTTATTATTTAACATACCCTAACATTTTTTCCTCAATAATTGTACTTTGGAACAAATGTTCTTGTTGGAATTTCACATTATTCAGGTCATAAAATTGATATAATTTGATTATTCATATTTTGTTCTTATATCGATGCATTCGGCTGAAAAATTTTCTGGAAATAATCTACACGAACCACTCGACCTAAAAATTTTCTCAGATGAATGTTAGTAATACCAACCGAGCGACCGGCAATAGGTAAAACCACAAGTCCTACGGACTTGTTAAAGTTAAACATGTGCCGGTCATAGATATAATTTTGACGTCTTGTCATATTGCTTCCGAATATACTTATTACCTTGACACCAAGTACTAAATAAGTCTGCTATAAAATTGATTTTTGATGATGAGTTGTTCTCATTATAACCAGATACAGTGAATACATGCCATTTATGAAATTCAGGGGAACAATCTTGGATCCCTCCCTAGTGTTTCTTTTATAGGATTCGATAATATTCCACTACATTTTACAATCAAACTGCGATCATCCGTATATAACTCAACCTAACTCAATAACCCATTTGGAAAACAGGGAGCAATTCAATCACTAGAAATTCTGAAAAAAAATTGGCAAGAGTCGCTGACGATGGTGTGGAAGAGTGGCCTCCTCAGTTACCCGACTTTGAGTCTTTTGATTTTTTTGTGGGGACACACAGAAACCAATAATAATAGTTGTCCATTTGACTTATTGTGAAATCAACGGGACGAATGCATGCAGCTTATATCACTTGTAAACATTTTTCTGACTCAGAGTAAAATCACCCTATGCCACTGTCAAGATTTCAAGTGTTTTTGAGCACTTGATTCCATTTTTTACACAAAATCTGTTGCAAATTTTTTGTTAATTTTTTTTGATAGCAGAAAATCGCCGAACACGCAAAACACGTATACCTTGTATGCCTCTCACCAACAAACTAAACATGCCAAACAGCTGAAACTGTGAACATATATTCGAGATGAGTATACCAACATAATAAAATAAAATAAATTGCTAATCGAATGTACGATCAGACTAAACGAGCTATTAACTCGTTTCAATAGCCACCAGAATGAGTCATGACCGGTAAGAAGCCTTTCCCTTAAGATGTGCAGGAGATGTGTAGAAATATGTTTCCAGTCTGTAAGATTATATACAAATTCAGTACCGTATTCAGTTAGTGATGGAGTTTAAAAGTAAATTGCATAAATATATTTATATAGTCAAACTCGTGAAGTTGTTTCTAATATATTAAATATATGGGGAAAAAAAAGACGTCGGGTGTACTTAACATTCCATTAGACAAGTTGTAAGAAAGAGCGATTGCTACAACAGGTGTTTCAGTAAGAACTATTCGAAGAATTGTTACAGAAAAAAAGGGATATAGAACGAAGTGCAAATTCTTCTTTGAAATCGCCAACTAAAACGAAAATAAGGAAAAACAAACCTAAAAGCTATTCAGACAACGCAGATAAAAGTTTATTGCGTAGAATGTATAGAATATATATGTCGAATATATTGATGAAATTCAAAAAACTGGATACACAGAAGGAGAAGATTCTCTTCGTAAAGTAGTAAAATCGAAGGGATCCTGTTGGAGAAAAACGAAAACGTGTCATTGAATCGTACAGACAATTAAATAAAACGATTGTACCGTTGCTACTTGTCGGAACGACAATTCCAATGAAAGACTAGCTATGCCCATTTCAAAAGGACAACGAATAATTATTGTTTATGCTGGCAGCGAGAACCAATGATCAACTGATTTTTAAATCAAATTCAAATACAGGAGACTACCATCACGAAATGAATTTTACCAATTATAAAAAATGGTTGGTGGAAAAATTAATTCCTAACCTGCCTCCAAATTCAGTCGTGGTTATTGACAATACGCCTTATCACAATGTTCAGAAAGATAAAGCACTGACTTCTAACAGTAGAAAACAAGATATGAAAGAATGGTTAGGGTCTGAAAATATTTATTTTGACGCAAATATGTTGAAACCTGATTTATACCACCTTATTGAACTCTATAAGCAAAAATTTGAAAAGCTCGAGATAGATGAAATTTTAACTCAACATGGCCATAGTGTCTTACGATTACCTCCCTACCACCCAGACTTGAATCCCATTGAATTAGTATGGGCACCACTAAAGCAATACGTGGGGAAAATGTTAGGGATGTCCAACACTTATGTGCAAGTTTTTTTGGCGAATTTAGTGCTGAAGAGTGGAAGAAACGCTGGGATCACGCAAAAAAGTGGGAAGGAAAACTCTTGGGAGCAGAACCTTTCATTGATGAAGTTACGGAAAATCTGATTATACGTTTAGGTGAAGAGTCTAGTTCCGAAACTGAAGAAGAAAATAGTAATCATGTTCACTTGATAGCCCATTGATCAAAACAAGATCAGTGTTGAAGAGATTTTGTGCCTCAGCACACTCATCGATTTTAAAGTGCATGTTTAATTGTATGCCATCAGCATACGCCTGTATTTTACATTTCTTGATGGACGAGATAATGTCAGTAGTATAAATGATGAACAATAAAGGTCCCAAAATGGAACCCTGTGGTACTCCTGATATAATATCAAGAGGTAAGGAGTGATGACCATCAACAACAACTTTTTGAGATCGACCAAGTAAATACGACCGAATGAGAAATAAGGCAGCACTATCAAAACTATCAAAACCATAATATTTGAGTTCCATGCAAATCATCTCATGATTGATGGTATCGAATGCTTTCGAAAAATCTAGTAGTACCAGAGTGCTAATCATTCCCTTATCAAATCCTGTTTAACAGTACCCGAATTAATTCTTTCATTATCTACTTTGACTATATTTACAAGAACCCAAATGGAATAATATTCGTTTATTTTTCACAACAAAATATAATTAGACCATTAAACTTCTCTTAGAATATCACAATTATCCGAAATTGCCTGTACATAAACTGCAAGAACCCAAATATCCATTTATTATTTACCCATTAATCCTTACTACGTAAAATTGCAAACAAAAGTTTGCTGAACTAACTTTGATATGGATCCTAAAAAACAAAAAGTCGGCAGTATTTTGTTTTACGCTGCCTGATAGACCTCAAGCGGTTCCAGTGTGCCTTATATTCAATAAAACTGTCTCTATTGTTGAAAGTGGAAATTTGAAGCGACACTACGAAACAACTCATCAGCAATTCCACAAAAAATGTTCTCTTGGCAATCAGGCTCGTAAAAAAAATTCAGATATATCTCAGTTCTTACGAAAAGAGTACAAAATTAGTAGTTCGTTACATGAGCGACCAAGAAAAATCCACAGAAGCAGCGTTACGTGTGTGCTGGGTGCTTAATAAATTCCACAAAAAAATTTCTCTTGGCAATCAGGCTCGTAAAAAAAAATCAGATATATCTCAGTTCTTACGAAAAGAGTACAAAATTAGTAGTTCGTTATATGAGCGACCAAGAAAAATCCACAGAAGCAGCGTTACGTGTGTGCTGGATACTTAATAAACTCCAGAAACCATTTTGAGATTCTGAGATAGTGAAGGAATGTATGTTGGCAGTAGTTACGTTACTTTTTGAAGAAAAAAAAGATGTTGTCTCTGCTATTCAAAGTATTTCACTGTCAGCGAGAAGTAATTCACGAAAAACTAACATTTTAGCTGCAGACATTAAAAACACTCTATTGAACTCCTGCAAAAGGCACCTTGCTACGCCATAGCACTTGATGAATCATGTGACATTGTTGATGATGAACAAATATCAATTTTCGTAAATTTTTTTGACACTGAGAGTCAGATTTATAGGGAAGGGTTGCTAGCAATATTGCCGTTGAAAGGTAACACTCGAGGAGAAGACCACTGATGATTATATTACGAAATTCAACATCAGTTATGATAAAATGGTTTCGCTTTCAACTGATGGAGCCCAGCAATGATTAGTAAAGAAAAAAGTGTAGTAAAGAGAATCGTAGATAAAAATTCAGGTCTAATATCGTATCAGTGCATAATTCACCAGGCAGTCCTTTATGGAAAACTTAGTGCTACACTCAAAGAAGTGATGGACAACTTGGTCAACTCTTTAGCACCGACATTTCGAAGAGTTCCTTTCTGAATGTGATTCTGCGTTTTCTGACTTACTACAACACAATAACGTTCGTTGGCTAAGTAAAGGTCAAGTTATTGAACGTTTCTGGCTTATGAAAGAACAAGTATCCTCCTTCTTGCAAAACTTGGATACGCAGGGGGCCAGAAAGCACTCAATACAGAGTTACAAGGAAATGGAAAATTAATATGTGATCTGATGCAAAGCGTGTCTGCCTTTTGTCGTAAGCTGGATATCTTTGAAAAAGATATCGTTAAACAGGAATAAAATGGACAGATGTGAATGCCAACTTGTTTAATCTGTCAAAGCCATCACTTCAAATGGAGATAATTGATTTGTAAAAGACTAGCTATCAATTTGGCCACTATGTTTGGCTAGACATACATATGTGAAACATCTTTCTCAAAGATGAATTTTTTGGAAAACAAATATCGTTCGAGATTAACAGACGCTCATCTAGAAGACACACTTCGAATTTGCTGTTCCTCTCGAGAACCAAACTATAAAAAACTGGCTAAAGACCGTCGGTGTAGTTTCTCACATTAATAAGAGGTCTTGTATTTCTTTTATAATTCAGAATGTGATTTGAAACCAAAATAATATGTAGCACTTTATTATTTATATTTCTTTCTTTTCTGGACCCCGTTAAAATTTTGTACCGGTTTTGGAGACCACAAAAGTCTAGTGTCGCTCAAAATGTCTTAGAGAACGTATATAGAATGAATGAAATTGTTGAAATCTGTACATGATCCTAGATTTTTTTATGCTTCTCTGGTAGAATTAGCAGCTACTTTCACAAGAAAATTATCTGCGAATTTCAACTGAAATCATTGTCTAGAAGTGAAAGTGTATTCTGTTAGGTATAAATAGAGATTAGTTCCAGATTTATCATTAGTCGTCAGACCACAACCCCATTCTATTCACAATAGGAAGATGTGAAGTGGAAACAGACAACTCAACAAAGCGAGTCATCGACTGGATAAGATTCCAGCGCGCCATACACGATGTGATGGCTGAGATACCACGCATCGAAACAACAACGGATCTGGAGAACGCCCCAGAACAGCTGCAGCAGGCGATCATCCAAACAATGAAAAGAAGCGCACGGGAAGTCACAGCCCCACGTTTCAACTTACAAGAACAGCTCCCACCAGAAACGATGTAACTGGTCAGGAGAAGGAGACGCCTGAAAAGACGGTACCAAAGGACTCACGCCCCTATGGACAAAAGGTGCATGCAAAGAGACAACAGGATACTGAAAGAAGAATCAAAAGAAATCCGAGACAGACAATGGACTACTCGTCTGGAAGAACTAAACACTGAAGAACAGTCTGCATGGAGAATGCAGAAAGTACTCAGAAAAGGACCTCGACAGCCATGCCCACCAATACACGGCGAGCAAGGAATCATCTACACTGACCAAGAGAAGGCGGAAGCATTCGCGGATAATTTCGAAATGCAGTGCAGAGAGAACGACGTTCCGTTCACGGACGAAGTAGACGAAATAGAGAGACAGATGGTAGAAACGGTACGAAGTTTGAGACAACAAACGAACAACGCGCAACCCCTGGCCCCGAGGAAGTGAAAGACATACTAAGACGTCTATCCACTTGAAAGTCCCAGGCCCGGACAACATAACAAACCGGGCACTGAAAATACTACCGTGCAAGGGTATAACAGCCATAACTAACATTATGAACGATATACTCAGATTGCAGCACTTCCCGTACCAGTTCAAAGAGGCAACGGTTATCCATATCCCGAAGCTCAAGAAGAACCACCTGTTCCCAGACAATCACAGGCCAATAAGCTTACTACCTTCCATAAGCAAAGTGGCGGAACGCGTCATTTTGAAGAGACTCGAAGATCAAACTAGAAAGCTAGGATTCCTCCCAGACGAACAATTCGGTTTTAGATCAGAAGACTCGACAGAGCTACATGTCCTGAGGGTAGTAGACTTTGCCACCGAAGGCTTCAACCTCGGCAAAGGACACAACACCGGTGCAGTCTTCTTAGACGTCTCCAAGGCGATCGACAGAGTTTGGCATCAAGGACTACTGGCCAAAATGAGCGATTTCGGATACTCAAAACCAATGGTAAGATTAATTCAGTCTTTTCTAGCTGACAGGCGATGCTGATGCAGAGTAGGAGACGAACTATCAAAAATTCGACTACTAGAAGCAGAGGTCCCGCAAGGAGCAGTCCTTTCGCCACACCTCTTCTCCGTATAAACAACGGACGTGCCCAAGCCGGAGAACAACTTTAACAAGTTAGCGCTCTACGCAGACGACACGGCCCTACTGGCGAGATCCACGAGCCAAGTGCATGTTACAAGATACTTGCAGCAACAGGCAGACATATTAGAGGAGTGGGCCAACTTGTGGAAGATCAGTATAAACCCTGCCAAGAGTCAGGCGATACTGTTCACCCGCAGGTTTGTACAACCGGAAGGCAACGTCACCTTCAACGGACAAGAGATTCCCTGGACCAGCAAAGCGACATACTTGGGGGACATCTTAGACAGGAGATTAACATTTCAGTCTCATGTACGGCAGAGAATTGGAATGACTAGACACGCCAGACAACGACTGGCACCTATCATAGGACGCAGAAGCAACATGGGGTTGAAAGTGAAGTTGCTAATGATCAAAACCGTCCTCATGCCAATAATACTGTATGCCTGCACTGCCTGGGGCCAGTGCGCAATGAACGCGAGCGTAAGGGCCGCCGTAAACGCACCGTACTATATCCCAAATAGATACATATACAGAGACTTAGACCTGGACACGCAATATGTGGACGTGTATATGAGAGAACACGCAGAAAGCGTGTTCGATAGAATCAGATCGCACAACAACCCAGCGCTACGCGATCTACACGATGCGTTGAACATGGATGACCCCAGGTTCCGAGAAAGGGACAAGCTGAATCAACGACCGCCCCCACGAGTCGCCATCAGGCGACTCCGGTAAGCATAATAATCAGATTTTCTTTCAGCAAGTTCACCGCAAAACAACTCGACCGCGATCCAATTATCCTTAGATTCACTGAGGAACGCCCGACGTTAATAACAATAGCCGTCGGTTAGTTTTTGGGGGCCCCCATGCAAAAATTCAGTAAGAAATGGTCAGACAAAACATTTTTTACCGATCGCGAAAGAATAGCACCTAAAGGCTGACTTTCGACCAAAAGAGGTCAGACGTCAATCTTGCTGAAGTGCCCATCAGTAAGTTGAGGACCGCTTGGAGAGCGGGGGTGGATGGAGTGGGGTAGTAGGTTCTCCTCGCTAAATAGCTGGGGGGAGAACTTCTACTTGAGGACACTCAACCCGGGAGGGGGCATGGGGGGATTAATGATTAGTTTAATTCATCTCCTGAAGACGCATGCGTCGAGTACATTTTTGCAGTTCTGGCTTTCGAGAGCAGTGCTTGTTTTGGATTCATTCTACGCCAGAGTATCCAGTTCTGATCATTTCAGTATAGAGTATTGATATGGGTGGGGGGAGTTACCCCCATTACCCACAAATCCACGTTCATCAGCATTAGAAAACTAATAGTACTGGACTAATACAAAAGAAAATACTGACCTTGTAACAAATAAATAGTCGCCTGATATTCTGCCAACTTTTCGTCGATATAGTCCTGAAAAAAAGTAAAAAAAAAGTAATAGTGTTTATGTGGGGCAAAGTGGTCGAAATTTCCAAAAACGATATACTGAACATGAAAGGTCTTTCAGACTAGGTAAAAATGATTCGACGCTTTAATACCATTTCTTGACATGCAACCACAAATTGTGTACTATGCAAGGAAGGGTTGCAAACTCAATTATTTGGAATCCTTGGAAATTCACAAACATTGCGGGTGCAACCTGTTAAATGATCAAATCAATATAGTTTACTCACAGGTTTTCAAATTAGCATATCCACATTGTCACAAGTAAAGAAAATTCATAAACTCAAATAAGCTAAGTACCTCTATTATTACCTATTATATAAGGGCTTGTGTAATCAATCATTTTTAGTTTAATGTATAATTTTGAAAATGTTCTTATAGGACGAAACTGCAGAAACGTTAGTTACAAATAAAAGTGGTGAAAAACAGAGTTTCAATTCTCTTTTCTTCATTAGTAAATTAGAATTTAAAAATCATACATTTTGCGATATGTGTTCATCTAAAATTGCTTTACTAGTTGTGAAAAAACTAAATGCTGTTTTTGATATGTTTCTTGGAGGGAAAAATGGTGACCTAATCCATTTATTGACATCCTTGATATCGAAACTGACACTGATAGACTTTCTTGTACTAAGTGACGATTACAAAGATTATGATTTAATAGTTCTATTAGTCACTCTCTTTCTTCTTGTTGAAATTATTTAGATAAATTTTCCGTAACAAAATTATTTCTAGTAACAAAATGCCATACAGAATATACCATGTCATACATTAAGACTCCATGAACATGAAGAATGAAAATAACATGACTTCTATTAGTAGAATTGTATATCTCTTAGATTTCTTGGTTCGTGATAAAATTGAAGGAGAGAAGAGAGAAAAATATCTTCTTTCGATTTCCAAAACCTTTATACAGATACTTCTTCTAAATCAAATCATTCCGTTATTAAAATCCTTGATATAATTATGCGCTTTCCACTCTCTGAGATCAATACTATCAAAAAAATGTCACTTCAGTTATCATGCCTTTTCAAATGATCGCCGTAAAAAACACGTATTTGAAAAGCTGCAGCTTTCAATCAAGGAAAGGTAACCTTAGATGAAAGTTTGTAATTCAATAATTTAATGGTTCCAATACATATTTCCAAAACGTATTTGCTCGATATATCCTGAATACAGATATAAGAGTTAGGGCACAGGGTAGGGCACATTTCAAAATAATTTCAGATGTACAGGGAGTTCCATTTTCCGTTAGAATCAATAATGAAAATACGATGATATATCGAAAATTAAATGGATCCCTTGAAAATAGGGCAATCGAAACTTGATAAAAGGGTCAAACCCGAAACCGGTCGTATAAATAAAATCTAGCAGTTGTATTTAGACACAAGTAATTTTAATAATTTCATTGAAGTGATCATGAATAACCATAAAGTAAACAAGTCATCAATCACACATATACATCGAAACTGTTGCAATCAAGTGATTAATATTTCCAAATCAGTTTGGAAGTATTCATTGAGGAAATAAAATGTATTGTCATGTAATAGTTTTTTAACATTTTCTTTAAAGGCATGCAGGTTTGATAGCTGTTTAAGAGAGATAGGTAGTTTGTTGAATAGTTTGATGGGCATAATTAGAGGGCCGTTTGCTTCTTTCTTCAATTTATGGTGGGGGACAATAAAATTATAGTTGGATCTTAACGTACATCCGGTGGCGAACCGAAGATTATCTCTAGATTGAAATTTGTCGTGATGAGTTTTGACAAGCTGCTGGAAAATAATTCCATGAAAATCAAAAAATAAATAGATAAGTACTCTTTGATCATTCCCAGCAGCTTGACTGCATTAACCTTTCTAGATTTCATATCATTTCTAGAAACATGTGGATTCGTTTTCCGAATATATACATATATATATAGTGAAATAATGCTTTAAATATCCAAAACGGTAAACAGCTCCCTACATGAGTTCATTTTTTTTTAAATACGTTGTTCTCACTATTTATTTTGAGCTATTAGCAGTTCGTTTATTCTTGTACAGTAACCAAAGTTGATCAAGCAATAACTGGGTGAAGATTGAATATAAGCATAGTAAAAGCTCTTCAATATACTCAATGGAATAAAATTACGGAGATTGCGAATTACAAAACAATGTTTTAGTCCAGTCATTATAGTAAGTTCACCTCGGAATTCGAGATACCCAGCTGTAAGTCTGTAAATACTTGTATATTGACACCCTAAAAGTTGTCTCAAAACCTACATATGGTAGGATGTAAGCAACTATTAAATTTCAAGGTCAAAGGTCACAAAAATCGGTTTTTTGCGCTTTTTTGGAAATATCTCATTTCCTATGGGTTTTTTGCTATTTGTATTTATTATCAATATTGTAGAATACAAAATTCTCTACAAATTTTGTTTGAAAAAATTTTTTATACGGTGAACCGTTTTCGAGATAGAGGGCGGAGAGCACGCGGTCACAGCATCACTTCAGGTCAACCGGTGCCTCCGGTCGAAAACGCGCCATATATAGTTGATGAACTATCGATAAATCAATGATTATAAATATTTGTCAATTTTTATTAACTATTATATTATATTTCATCATTTTTTTCCTAACTTATCCACTTTTTATTCAGTATTAATTTATTTAACAACACTTACCTGCCCATGTAATTGCAGAATTGTTAATGAAAATATAGGAATTATATTTGAATTTTAACCCAATTAATATTTATAACTTCTTACATGATGAAAAAAAAACAAATAAATTATGAATTAATCTTTTTATTAAAAAATATCATTGAATACATTTATTTTTTATTGAAAGTAAAGAAATGGAATAAAGGGTACAAAACCTACAATTTATAATTTTAATCATGAAATGGTTTTTCAGCTTGTAACGGTTATGCATGTCAAAGTAGTTACGGATTACGTGCAACTATACTTCGTGTTAATATACTTAGCTCGCGGTTACGTTACAGGTCATTCATTATAGATGGAGGCGCGCCTTAAGGAGGTGTTAGCACTATTGCCAAGTCAGCAGTTTCTCTATATAGCAGTAGTCTAGTTTAAGGTTGTGTTTGCTCATCCAGAAGTTTCTACTGTTCACTGCATCTTTGCTACAGAATGACTGCCACGCTGTTCGTTAAAACAAGTGAAAATCTTTTTTAGGTCAGGTGATAAGGTAGTCATTATTATCTCGCCAAACCTAAGTTCCAATAATTATTCAAATGGTTCTGGTCGGAACTTGACGTACACAACTTTCATTATTTATCAAAAGCATCAACTTTTGGCACAGTTTCATAACAATCGTGAACGGATTACACAATTTTCATCTGAAATAGTTAATGATGAATTATTACTGCCTTTCAAATGAATGACGTTCAATTTAACAAGAAGTAATATTTTTTTCATTCAAGAAATTATGTAAATAGAATGATCAATTAATATTCACGACAATTTTTTCTACAAAATTATGAGAATTCTGGTTATATTCAGTTATTTCTGAAGTTACATCACTCGATGAAAGATTCAATGTGGAACGTATCACCAAAATTATTGTTAAACGGCATTACAACGAAATTGGCTGATTCATTTTCAAGAAATTTCCTGTTGAACGTTTTATTTAATAATTCAACCGACTTTACAAACCTTCAACATCATTGATGTTGTTCAGAGTCAGCCCAACAGTTTTGCAAACCCTGTATATTGATTTTTGTGTGAAATCATCTTCTATTAATTATCTGCGAGCGCTTTCGACAGTTGGTAGTACTGTCATCTTCTAGGCACTCCTAGTATTCTCCCGATTTTGTCGGTCACACTAAGACGTAAAAACGTACTAAGACGTAAAAACATCCGGACAACCTACAAACCGCACAAAACGATATCCAGTTGGCTGCCCAGACCGAAAGAGAGAATTTCCCTAGAAAACCAAGGAGTATATAGCATCACATGCGAGGACTGTGGTCAACAATATATATTTCAATTTTGATTTATATCATGCCCACTCGATAAAATCTTTATTTGTATATTTGTATATATAGATTTCATCACTCAACCCGGGAGGGTGCATGAGGGGGTTAAAATTATTCGAGCCCCAGGCACTATTCTGCACTGATGAAAGGTAATACCCCAAAACCGGTCTGTAGGGGATGTACTGGAATAATTTTAGCATGGTCCTGCTGCTGAATGCAATATACTTCTGTGAGGAATATTATATAAATGCCTGTCGGAGATAATTCAATATCCCGCGTGGTATTAGCCAGGATGCCGGCAGGCATTTACCAGAACTAACGGTGTAGGTAGTTGAGAGAGTTGAATATTCCATTTCGAAATATTCATTTTCTTATACGAATGTATTTCTCCTCGATACAGTCTTCAGACACGTTTTGGTCGTAAAGATATCGTAAAGTTGATGAGATCATCAGCATATATTAAAAAATAACATATTTCCCAGAATCAAGCCTTGAGAAACCCTTCATTAACTATAATAGATTGGCTCTGAGTGTTTTTGATGATAAGCCTCGGCTACTTGAGTATGATTTCATTAAATTCAAGGTCATATCCCTTACATCATATTGTTCTAGTTTGAAAATCCAGCAATCATGAAAAACACCATCAAAGGCACGTGAAAACTCGCAAATCTGGATTTTTTCATCCGAAGCTATTATTATATTTTCTTGAAAATCGTACAAAGCAGTTTCAGTAATTCTTCTGCCAATAGCAACCTATTTTCTTCTATTGATCGTTTTAAAGAAACAGTCTTAAACAACAATAGCGTCGAAGTAGATTGATGTAAAATCGGGTCACAATCGTAAAGATTATTTTAGAAATACAATGAAAGGCATTTTCCAAAAATATCTATTGATTCATCCAAGTAATAACTTCATGTAACATCAAAAATAATAGCTCAATATAAAAATCACTCCATGACTCATTAATCTTGGCGCAAATGCATAAATAATACGGTTTCATAACTTGCCGTATCGAATTTCATAATAATAGCAGTTGCTTATTAATATCTTGCAGTTGCTGACAGAAATAGCCCTATTCAAATTCACGCATAGAGCTACTCCAGTCAGCTGGGACATAACCAGGGCTATTAAAACATAGGAAATCGCTTTTCCTGACAACGTCACTCACAGTGAGATGAAAGTGAAACACGATGACATTTCGATATATTTTTAAACTTTGTTGCGTTTATTTCTATTTAATATCCACGCCGGGTAAGTCATCAACGTACGTTTGGACATGTTTATTTAACAAACTTTTTTGTCTTTGTAGGAGTATGTACTTTGGAAACGACAAACCGTCAGATCAGCGTGGTCTTGTTTTTCGCAGACAGCGGCAAAATTCCCAGTTCGATAGCAGGAATAAAGTTTTTGGAAATGCAGGAGATGGCGAGAGTTAAAGTAAAATTTATGATATATTGATAACTTTTTGGTAAATTTTATGGATGGCTGATCAAGAATTTGAAGTCAAAATTTTCATTCGAGCGGTTTTAGATACACATCATATACACACTTAGGTCTCCCAAAAAATTATTTTGATACAAATGACCCTTCTTTCACAACATGAGTTGCTTCTAAGATTATACAGTGCCATCCCCAAACTATGCACCGTATGGGAAACTTATTTATTAAGGGTTTTTCGACAGAAAGTTATTCTTGATAGAAGTTTGTGCATCCCCTAAAACTTTACATGCACCAACAAAATACAGTAAAACACACGTAATATACGAAGAGTCTTCAAATATTTGATTTTGAGACAAGAGTAAAGTACTCCTATTTTAAAAAATCGCGGATGATAAAAAAGTTCTTCAGCATTAGAAATACATCTAGATTTGAAGTCATGGCCATCTGAGTGAAGTTTTATTTTTTGTACCCATTTTTTTAAAAAAGAGAACTACGAAAAGAAAAATTTGCTAAAACGATAAATAGACAGCATCCTTTATATGACGGTTTATTTTAAAAGACTGCAATATCACAAAGTGTACAACTATGGTGTTAACTACGGTCAATTTTTTTGAAGAGTAAAATAATTTTCAAAGTTTTTGGTGCAAAGTTATTTTTATTTTTTGTTAACACCGAAAATTACTCAAAATTATACAGTATTGTAACAAGAACTTTATGAAATTAAAATAAAAGCAAATGAAAAAAATACTTTATCTCTCAGCAAAATTTTCAAATGGGTTTCAAAGATATTTCGGATTGTTCAGTGATAAATTCTTCAGTCAAAACCTTTNAAAATTATATTCAATAAAGATATAAAATATCCATCGGATAGACTATTCAATGAAACTAATATTATGGATCCAAGGCAACTATTCTTTTTACGTAGCAACATCAAACAGCATAATTCTAAGCACGAATTGAAGAACCCGGAACATCAATACAATACAAGGAACAGACAACTCACATACTTGACTCCTTTTATGAGAAAATAAAAAGAAAAAAAAGTCTGATATATTTGAATCCCAAACTATACCAATGTCTTTCAGTATCACCTGAAATTGTATATTTCCTCATTGCCTAGAAAAACAATTCACAGTCTTATTGATTAATCATGCCACTGTTGATGACGAAAGTCGAAAGCGCTTTGCAAGAATTTTAAAAATTATAACACTTTAATACAAAAACCTCTTCGATTCATTCATTCAATAAGTATATTCAGCTTTCCAAATCTATTTATTGTAATATAGTTTACTTCTAATTTAGTAACTTTTAGTTTACGCTTGAGGAAGCTATTGTATAGCGAAACACGTTTCGCGGTTTTTGTAAAACCCTTTATTAATTAGTTTTTTTTTTATACTTGAGGGTATTGGTACTTGATTTGTTTTTCACCTTGTTTATAATAGTTTAAAAAACTGGTGAGAGGCACCCACATATGCTAACAGCATTTTTCAGATCTGTAAGAATTTTGTGATCGTTCCAATTTCAAAAGTAGTTTCATATGTTTTCAATATGAATTGTTTCACGCCAGACGTTGAAGATTCTAGTTATCAATTCAATTCTTCAAGTGAAGATTTAGACAAAATGGAGACCAGTACTGGTATAGCTGCAGTTTCATTTTATAATTCAGAAATATATTTCGTGAATATTCCAGAAGAGGAAATGAACACTACTATACTATACACTTACTATATTACGATATTTGAGAATTTCAGTTTAGCGGATGGATTCTAACAATTTCTATTCTATTTTATATGATAATTGTTATCTGAAAAACGTCATTACATCAACTATAATGAAAATGATGATAATAATAACAATAGCGCCCGACTCACGATCGGAAGATCGTGAGTTTGATCCCAACCTCGACCAGATATGGGATGATTCTGCAACGTTACATGGCTGACAGATTGTAAAAAGACATGATGCTCCTTTGGTGGCTCGGGGAGTTATTAACATTACCTACCTAGGACACGAGACTAATGACCAATGTAGTCAACGCCTCTGACACCCCAAAAAAAAATTAATTGCTTCGTTTGACTGCATGTTGCACATTCCGGAAACCTTATCGAATGGGGGATCAACTCCGTTGATCGTTTCACAATATTTTGGAATATTTCAGGATATCCCAAAATCTTTTTCCTGCATGGGGTATATAAGGTTAGCGCAAAATATAACTCCCCCGATCGTACCCCAATGACATTGGAATGTTCCGAGGTTGGCCATTGGGGATTATTACCTAACATTCTACCTCTTTCCAGAATGTATCAAGATGTTACGGAATCCTGTCGAATACTCTCGAATGTTCTGGGCGGAACATCCAGCCCCTTTCATCTTCACAACCATGACTTTCAGGACAAAACAAGAACCTTCTTCAAGCCACCACATCATATAACTCCCAAACACTGAATTATACAGAAGATACTTTTCTCTACTCAGTTTGTATTTCGAACATTCGTTGTGGAATAAAAATCAGATATCATTCACATGAGTTCTACTTTGAATGAATGGTAATAAATTGCACTTACATGGAACACTGTCACCCTCACTGGTATACACCGATGGAAGATTCCCTCATCCCTTTTTTTGTATCAAGATGGAGTAGTAGAAAGCCAAAAAAAAATTAAAAAAAGGGTTTTAATCTTCCTCTTTGAAGATGATCACCTGATGATCGAAACACATGTCGAAGTGTTAAAAATAACATTTGGATTCTCGAGAAGTTTATTCCACATAAACGCAGTTCTCCAAATGCAAGAGTTCTTAAGCAGTGGAGTTCGGGGTGTACTGATTTGAACCTCAAATATATGAGGAGTCACAATCCGTCGCGTATTTCTAATCTGTACCGCTCTCGTTGGAATCGAATATACCGTCAGTTGAACACCTCCTGTGAAAGTATCTATAAAAGAGTGACAAATCTTCAACCTTTCTTCAATGTTTCAGACTATTAAGGTTACAAGTGATGTTCGTGTCTCCAATCAGGCGGATGGCTCTTTTCTGGGTGGAATCCATTAGCTTCAGGCTACGCTTGGGGGCGTAGCTCAATACATGAGAGCAATATTCCAAAGAAGGTCTGCTTTATAAAGCAGATCTACTTTGGAACTATTGGAACTATTCCGAACCAAAAAACTATACACACCTTAGCAAGTTGCTGAGGTGTGTATAGTTTTCCGGTTCGGAATGGTGTTCCAAGCTTTTGAGAAGCAGCCTTTACAATTTCAACGACATGATGGTGCTAAGGCATATTGGTGTCCATTTTAATCCCCAACCAACTTATGTCAGTCCTGACATATCCGGTTCTGAGACATTTATCTTCTTGGAGAAAACCGATGCCTGGGTTCTTGTGGCATTGAATTGAAGCTGGTTACTTCCACGCCAATTCGAAATCACTTCTAGGTCTTCATTAAGATATGCAACCTCCTGCTGCCGGTGAAGATGTGCAATATATTGGTTTCTTGGTATTTTTCCAATAAGTCGTTGATATTCAATAAAAAAAAGGTTGGATACAAAATAGATCCATAGGGAACACCAGCATTGATGGTGAAATTATTCGAGATATATCCATCGACAGCTACTTGCAGGAAACGTTCTTTCAGGAAGCTGGAGATCCATACACAAAAATGATTCTCAGACTAGCCATAGCATCAAAGTATGGCCAGCAAACCCTCATGCCACACACGGTCAAATGCCTTAGAAATATCAAGCGCAACTTCTCTTACTCTCTATGTTTCTCGATTGCGTTATTCCAAATATGGGTGGCATATGGTAGAAGCTCTCCTGTTGATCTTTGTTTTCGAAAGCCATATTGATGATCGCTCAATATGTTAAGGCCTTCCAAATATTTAAGGACATGGTTGTTTATGGCTTTCTCCATGATTTTTGATATCAATGATAGCATAGATAATCAAACTTCATTATTAAAACAGTAGAGTTGGACGATTGCCAAAATACGAATTAACTTATTAACCGGAAATATGTTAAATGAGGGCAATACCATTTCCTCTTACGAACAGGCCATCTGTGAACCGACAGAAGACTCAAACCACGGCAACGGTCTGTTACAAAGTCAAGCTCTATCTTTCACTGTATGACCAAATCCTCCACATTCACTTCAAGGCAACTAGATGAAACCAGAGCATTTGGGCTCTGATTTCATCGTAATGCAACACAAGATAGCCCTGTTTCGTTCGACTCGCAAAGATGTCATCAGTGGTGCTGATCTGACACACAAATGCATTGCTGAACTCAAGTGTTCTTGAAGAACAAACCGGAGTTAGTACGGTGGATGACATTTCCACTTCTTAAGGCACCATTCAAGTTACCGGCAAAAGAGTAAATCCACGTTTATCAAAGATGAAACAGGCTCCCAGAGGCAGTTCCCTACAAGGCCTTGCTTCAACAGCGACTGCCAAATGAAACACGTCTTCTGTCTTTCACTGCAAGGGAACGAGATGAAACCAGATCCCAAAAACAAAGCATCTGTTATCCAACACCACACAGCGCTGTTTCAGTCGCCCAAGGTCTTATCAGTAGTAATAGGGTGTACCACGAATGCATTCGTAAATTGAGTCTTTTGTCGGTCCTATTGATGGCGTCTTCGTAAGGAGATAAGTACTTCGCCGATATTCATCCAGGTTTCTTTTTTGAGGACTGTTGAATCCAGCAATGCATTCTAGCAACACTGTTGATACCTTGTCAAGTTGAAACAGCACTGTCTGTTGTCATTCAATCACGATTTTGTTTTGTTCTTGGGCTCTGGTTTCAACTAGTTACTCTGCAATGAAAGCTGCAGCGAAATAAGGAAGACAAAAACTCGTTCTATGGTCGATGACCGAGCTATACTTCACAGCAGCTACCTTAGGGAGCCTTATTCATTTTCTAAATTCGTAGATTGAGTCATCTGTCGCTCTCATTTNTAAGAATTTCAGTTTAGCGGATGGATTTTAACAATTTCTTTTCTATTTTATATGATAATTGTTATCTGAAAAAGGTCATTACATTCGATTATTTCAAATATTTCTCAACTATAATGAAAATGATGATAATAATAACAATAGCGCCCGACTGACGATCGGAAGATCGTGAGTTCGATCCCAACCTCGACCAGATATGGGATGATTCTGCAACGTTACATGGCTGACGAATTGCAAAAAGACATGATGCTCCTTTGGTGGCTCGGGGAGTTATTAACATTACCTACCTAGGACACGAGACTAATGATCAATGTAGTCAACGCCTCTGACACCCCCAAAAAAAATAAATTCATTGCTTCGTTTGACTGCATGTTGCACATTCCGGAAACCTTGTCGAATGGGGGATAGAGGAGTGTTATACAATATGACTCCGTTAATCGTTTCACAATAATTTGGAATATTTCAGGATGTCCCAACATTCCAGAATGTTCAGGGATTCTCTGGTTGTTCTCATATCTTCAAAAGCACGCACTTCAGGTGAAAACCGAAATCTTTTTCCTGCATGAGGTACATAAGGTTAGCGCAAAATATAACTCCCCCGATCGTACCCCGATGACATTGGGATGTTCCGAGGTTGGCCATTGGGGATTATTACCTAACATTCCACCTCCTTTCAGAATGTTTCAAGATGTTACGGAATCCTGTCGAATACTCTCGAATTTTCTGGGCGGAACATCCAGCCCCTTTCATCTTCACAACCATGACTTTCAGGACAAAACAAGAACCTTCTTCAAGCCACCACATCATATAACTCCCTTGTTCGTTCCACAATGATCTGTAATGTTCAGGTTACTTTTCGAACGATCCAAACTATTTCTAAACATTCCATCACATTCCGGAATATTCCAGCATGTTCCGAAGTGNCAATAGAATTCTGCACTGATGAAATTCAATTCATTGTACCTTTCCCACAGTAGTGCCTGTCTGAAAAGAATCTTATATGCCAACAACCTAAATATTGAATTCAAATTAAAAAACAAATTATCGACAGATATTTTATGGGGTATTTCACTGAAAGTTATTTCGAAATAAATGTTATGATTTTCCACGGATTAGTCAAATAAAGGTGATATTTCCATATATTTTTAAAAATAATTACTCTTTTTCATTATGCTGATTTGTTGAAATTTACTTTCATTTTTTGTTTCAGATGATATTTAGAACAATTGTATTTTCATAATATTGAAATTTTAGCAATACGTTTATTGTTATAGTTTCTATAACGTCCAAATGGGAACAGAAAAAAAATCGCCTTTTAATTTTATTGTTCAATTATTCTTTCAAGCATAGCTTCCCATCTACTCGAGATATCCATTCATACATAGCGCAGAGAAACACGATGAACTGTAAGGAACTTCTACGAGAAGGTTTGGAGTCTTTGACGCACTTTTGTCAGAACGCCCTTGGAATGAAAACTGGTAAGTATTTAGGATAACTATAACTGATGACCTCTTCCTCTGATAAATTTCTCGCAAAATACTATTCTTCAAACTATTGTTAGTCCAAATATTCTTCATCACAACAAATGTCAAAGAGAGGAAGGTCCTGTGTCGACAGGCAACATGATACTTATGAATGACTACAGAAAGTGGGATGAAATATTATATTATTACGCCTTTGGCTTCCATCCAATAGTTGCAAAATTTCAATTACCAACTTCATTTGAAATTGAATGGGGTATATTTTGGGAGATATTCATTTTTGGTAAAGGAAGGTTTTGACATTCTACTTCTCCAAACGCTTCAACAAAGATGTGTACATCATGCAAGAAAGTAACTTTCAGACACAAACTAGACGAAAAATCCCTCTCGAAACGACTACTTTCATATAAACATTGAACTACACAAAATAAAAAATATTTTCTGAACAACTTCTTTCATATGAACATTGTTTAATACAAAAAAAACACTTTTTCCTATCCAGTTTGTACTCCAAATATTCGTTATGGAATCCAATCAGATCTCATTCTGATCTCATCAGATTGCTACACAGTATACTATACGAGTAATATAAAAAAGGTGTACTTTCACTCACATGAAACACTGTCATCCTCAATGTTTCGGAATGAGATATTTTCTTTATTGCCTCTTCAGCACCAATGTGGATATCATAACAAGATTAAGCAAGAATTCATTCATAAAATTACCACTTTATGTCATGAATGAGTTAAATCCACTCATATCATCGATGACGGTACGTAATGACATTCATTCGCTCATTTGATTTAATCCTAGCCATAGTAAACTTGTTTAAAATTTAAAGGGGTTTATAATTAGGAGAGATTCATTTTTAGGAAAGAAAGGTTTTATCTTTCAATATCTCCATCTTTATGCAAAATGATGTGGGAATCTCCCAAAGAAAGGAATTAATGTCATAGTAAACTAACAAAGATGTGAATTGAAGGGGTTTTATTTATAGGAGTGATTAATTTTTGGGAAAGACAGTTTTTGGCTTTCTACTACTCTATCTTGATATAAAAAAAGGGATGAGGGAATTTTTCGAAGAAAGGAAGGAAGTAATCAATTTGAAAATGAGTAACTCTATACATGGATGTGTAAATCATGCAAAGAAGTAACTTTCAGACTCAAACTGAAAAAAAATTCTCCTGAAACAGCTAATTTCATATAAACATTGAAATACACGAAAGAAAAAAATTCTTT
Organism: Leptinotarsa decemlineata; assembly: GCF_000500325.1. Taxonomy (NCBI): domain Eukaryota; kingdom Metazoa; phylum Arthropoda; class Insecta; order Coleoptera; family Chrysomelidae; genus Leptinotarsa; species Leptinotarsa decemlineata. Next base: position 107,653 of record NW_019290097.1, read on the forward strand.
CGAAACAAATACTTCTATATGAACACTGAATTATACAGAAGATACTTTTCTCTGCTCAGTTTGTATTTCGAACATTCGTTGGGGAATAAAAATCAGATATCATTCACATGAGTTCTACTTTGAATGAATGGTAATAAATTGCACTTACATAGAACACTGTCACCCTCACAGGTATACACCGATGGAAGATTCCCTCATCACTTTTTTTGAATCAAGATTGAGTAGTAGAAAGCCAAAAACTTCCTTTCTCAAAAATAACAAAGATGTGTTGTTCATCTGTTTGAAATCTGTTTAAAATCTGCATAGAAATCATGTATAGAAATAACTTGGAACTGTATAACTTGGACTGTATATTTGTGCACGCTAATCTCAAAAAGGGTTCAACCAATTCGGGTGCGGTTTTCACTAATTATTGTGTCAAGCTCCACTTAACATTGACTGTTGTTTATATCAAAAAATAGGTCAATTATTTATTGGAAAAAATAACTATAAAAACACTATTCAATAGATCTGACTGAAATTTTGGTTGATTATAGTTTAACACTTTGTAAAACGATTTTTTCATAAATCAAAGCAATACAAATACATAAGAACATTTTGCTGTTAGGAAATCTGGAAAAACCCAAAAATCTAACGTCGTCGCTAACGAAGTCTAGTACTTCAATGAAGCTGATAAAGTTATTTATTCGAGCAGTTCACTATCTCTAGATTGTTTCACATAACGAAATCTGAACTGAATAACTATTCCAGGCAACTGCGATATCACTTACATAACCTATCCGAAGCCACTAGAATCTTCTTCAACTCACGTCATTCTTTCTAGTCTTGCCCATAATTTTCAAGAAATATTTTGAATAAATTAATAAAACGATACTTTCAGCAGTATGTTCTTTTATGCGATAGACAGTTTATTACGGTACGAAATATGTAAACTATTAAACATTGAGGTTTGAACAAAATTAGTTGTTATAATAGAGTGTGACTATTTCCTTGTCGCAAATATATACCCATCACTTACTGGTAAATATGATTGAAGAGAAGATGAAACAACTAGATACTATGGGTTCCTTCACATACTGGGATTACTGGAAACGATATAGCCGATAAACTCGCCAGAGATGCTCTAGAAAATCCAACATGTACTCTCAATATGAAAGCATTACCAACAGATCTCAAATCCTTTTTCCACGGCAGAATTGAAGAAATATGGAATCACCACTGGTCTCAAAAACCCTCCAAACTTAAGGAAATAAAATCTACATTATATCCTTGGACCAACAAAGCAACAAACCGCTTCCATCAAGTCATAATTACCAGATTACGACTGGGCCACATTCGCCTTACGCATGAACATATACTGAGGAAAGAACCGCCACCAAAATATTTCGCGTGTGAAGTGCATGAAGCATGTTCTGATAGAGTACCCGCTCCTCACAGTTGAGAGACTCAACAAAAAATTTCCTTCCGACCTAAATGAAATTTTCCAAAATACCAATACGAACAATATTACTGAATTTCATAAAGAATGTAACATTTTATTTGAACTGTAATGTAAACAAGTGCATATTTTAGATATATTTCATATGTTTGCCGCTAATAGCTACGGCTGATGCGGTTTTTCTGAATAAAAAAAAAGTCCAAACACTCATTTTTTGTCGCTATTCCGCTATTCCTGGAGTTCTGTCATTGGTGTTTGAGACCATCGATTTGGTCTAAGAAGAACATCAACTGTAATAAAAGGTCGTCACACATTTTTTTTCCATTCAAAATACATTTTCAAATACTACACGGAAAGAATCATTTTACTTTCGACTTTTCTCTGGACCTACTAAAAAGTCTCTCTTCAATCATACACAATAAGCGAATTACGAATGGAACCCTCTCCACCAAATCGTTATTTTTAACACCTCGACACGTGTTTCGATCACCAAGTGATCATCTTCAAAGAGAAAGATTAAAAAAAAATTAAAAAAGAGTTTTAATCTTCGATCACTTGATGATCGAAACACTTGTCGAAGTGTTAAAAATAACATTTGTATTTGGATTCTCGGGAAGTTTATTCCACATAAACGCAGTTCTCCAAATGCAAGAGTTCTTAAGCAGTGGAGTTTGGGGTGTACTGATTTGAACCTCAAATATATGAGGAGTCACAATCCGTCGCGTATTTCTAATCTGTACCGCTCTCGGTGGAATCGAATATACCGTCAGTTGAACACCTCCTGTGAAAGTATCTATAAAAGAGTGACAAATCTTCAACCTTTCTTCAATGTTTCAGACTATCAAGGTTACAAGTGATGTTCGTGTCTCCAATCAGGCGAATGGCTCTTTTCTGGGTGGAATCCATTAGCTTCAGGCTACGCTTAGGGGCGTAGCTCAATACATGAGAGCAATATTCCAAAGTAGGAACTATTCCGAACCAAAAAACCATACACACCTTAGCAACTTGCTAAGGTGTGTATAGTTTTCTGGTTCGGAATAGTGTTCCAAGCTTTTGAGAAGCAGCCTTTACAATTTCAACGACATGATGGTGCCAAGGCATATTGGTGTCCATTTTAATCTCCAACCAACTTATGTCAGTCCTGACATATCCGGTTCTGAGACATTAATCTTCTTGGAGAAAACCGATGCCTGGGTTCTTGTGGCATTGAATTGAAGCTGGTTACTTCCACCCCAATTCGAAATCACTTCTAGGTCTTCATTAAGATATGCAACCTCCTGCTGCCGGTGAAGATGTGCAATATATTGGTTTCTTGGTATTTTTACAATAAGTCGTTGATATTCAATAAAAAAAAGGTTGGATACAAAATAGATCCCTAGGGAACACCAGCATTGATAGTGAAATTATTCGAGTCATTCATCGACAGCTAAATTTCATTCTCACAAGTAATGACCACATTGCTTGCTCGTTGAATGAAATACTAATCTTGATCCAAATACTAAATCCATTATATAAGTAAAAGCTTCAATTGATAACGTACCTAGAAGTCTACACAAAATATCCAAATAATACAACTACAGAGGAACTTCGATAAATAAAATGTGAAAATTTAATCTACATATACCCAGCCTCTAAGACAGGGGTTCCCAACCTTTTTGCACCTGCGTACCACTTAACTTTTGAGAAATATTGGCGTACCACGAGACATAAATATTTTGATAAACGTATAATATTTACTCTTCTAAAAGTGTTCAAAGACCGATTGGCCGATAATTTAGGTTTTTCAGCACAATCCTTTGAAGTAGAAGAGGACGTCAGAAATCGTTTCATAGTTCAGTTTTCTTATACGAAATCAGAATTAATAATTACAACACCCACAAAAAACCTGTAATGCCAAATGAAAGTAAAAGACAATCCTTTTAAAGAATGGCAGGTAAAAAATGAAACACCCTTTGTTTACCAATTGTACTATCTGGGGATTCCTAGGTAAAATTCCTAAAGTGTTTTATTGTTTTATTACCTAAGAATTATAAATTCCAATGTAATAGAAAAACAAAGATGTCAAGTCGTTCATTGGGTTATGGATATTTCGTTTTTCTAGCGACCCGTGAGCTGAGTCATGTTTGCTATTAACAGCATATTGTTCACATCACTCACGCGTACCACCTGAAACGTTCCCGCGTACCACTGGTGGTACGCGTACCACCGGTTGGGAACCCCTGCTCTAAGAGGTTCATATTGCACTGACGGTAGAATGACGAATTCAAAAAACCATGCAGTCATTATTCATTGTGGTTATGACGTTGAATCTGGTCATTATTACGCATTGGTCAAAGACGAAACGGACTGCTTTAAGTTTGACGATAGTCCTGCAATATCTTGAATTTATTGAAGCCTCAAGAGACACCCTACATTTTATATAAAAAATATAAGAAGAAATGTGAAATGTATTTAAAGTTTGTCTGTAATAAGATTATTCGATAATACAAATAAAATAAATTTCTCTTTTACAGCCACCGTTTCGGTTTCATCGAAGGTATCAACAAACAATATAATTAACGGAGAGTCCGAAATTCCACTACAAATGAAGCACCCAGTCATGCAAAGAGGTACTCGCAAATTTCGGAGAAGTAAGGACTCAGACGGCATTTTGCCCACAATGTCAAAAATCAAGAAAGTATTAGAAAAAGATATCATCACCAGTCCCGAACATACAGAAGTTTTCAATATAAGAGTCAAAAGAGATGGTGCGGATTACGGAACTGAAAATAAAGTGGGAGAAATCGCAGATGTTCCTCTTGGCAGAGAGAAGACTAAACCACCATGGGATGTTCTTGATGTGATGTCGCATGTTAAATTTTCGTTTTTCGGCAATTTATTCGAGGATGGTGAGATTTTTCATACTTTTTTTCTGGTCTTTCATCATGGAGATTCTAAACATTTCGAAATCGATGGAAAATCCACTTTAAAAATCAACTCTTCCATAATTGTTGAACTCTATCGATGGTATTTTGAATGAAAATTATTTTGTCGATAATCTAGCCTGCCTTTGTTTTTTCTTTCCTCTTTCACTGGTATGTAACCAACATATCAGTTCAAGTAATAGAGAAACGAATAATAATAATAGATATTTCTAAGGCCTTTGACCGTGTGTGGCGTGAGGGTTTGCTGGCCAAACTTCAATGCTATGGCTTATCGAAACATTTTTGTGTGGCTCTTTCCCTGAAAGAGCGTTTCCTGCAAGTGGCCGTCGATGGATATCTCTCGAATACTTCCACCATCAACGTTGGTGTTCCCCAAGGATCCAACCTCTAACCCTCTTTTCATTGTATATTAAAGACTTATTGTAAAAAACCAATAATCCAAAAAAGTGATTTGCTGACGACAGCATCACATTTGAATTCCAGGACATCGACTGCGGATTTTTCTTGCCCTTTTTGGGAATAGGCTGAACGCGAGCATTTCCAACGCTCTGTTGGCGCAGTTTAGATGCAATGAATCTGAGTTTTGGCGCCCGAAACAAAAATATAGTCCAAACCATGGACTGCAAATAGAGAACCGGCTCCAAAAAAAGGAGAAAGTGTTTTTTCGGCTGGGAAAGTGATGGCGATAGTTTTTTGGGAAAGGCATAGAGTTATTTTAATAGATAATCTCCAAAAAAGAAAACCATCAAAGGAGCATACTACGCATTATTACTTGAGAAGCTGAAAACAGAACATGCGCAAACAGATTTGCATAAAAAAGCCTGTCTCATCAAGACAACGAACAGTCTCACACCTCAGCTGTTGCCATGGCAAAAATCGACGACTCACGGTGTGGCAATCACCTTCGTGTACAATTATTTTGCAGAGACAAACGCCGAGTAAAATTTGAATGGGTTACAGAGAAGATAGCATCGCTAGGAGAGATGTAGAGTTGAAAGAAGACAATGTTGAAAAATGAAAAAAAAAATTAAAAAATGTCTTGTTTCTTCGATAGGTCGGAAACTTTTCAGACCGCCCTCGTAATTCTGAAAACAAACATCTGTTTCCGTTCTTACATTCTGAAGCCTTCAACACCAGGTAATTTCTTTCCGTAGTTGTCTGTATATTGTAGACTTCAAATTTCAACCATCCCCCGTGGAAAAAGCTTCGTGAAGTCAAATCGGGGGATCTAAGTGGCCATTCTGTAGAATCTCTCTTTCGAATTCATCTACCAGGAAAGTTATTACTTTGAAAGTATTGCACTGGAACCACTCAATGATGAGGAGTCCCATCTTATTGAAAAACTACTCCACCTCGTGATAGATAATATAACTGTATGATATTGTTAATGTTTGGCATAACTTAATTTTTCATCAAACTGGAATATTATTCACCATTCTGGTTCGGCTTCAAAAAATAGTCCTTCAATATGACTACCCAATTGGAGTGAATTTGGCGTGTCATATTTGGATTCGAATCCCTCCAGTATCGAACATTTAGACGATTTAGATTATTCTTTCTCAAAGAGGGTGATAACGCCCCCTTGTGTGCGCTGGAGTCCTATAGGGGGCAGTAAAAGGCACAGAGAAGATTGGGGGACGTTGAAAAATGTTTTTTGCTTTCAACACCTTTTTAAAGCGTTTGCTTTACCGCACCTTCACGCTTAACGCGCGTTTCTCATGTAACACCATTTAGAGGACTAGACAGTAACTATTTCCTGTCCGATAGTTGTGAAACTGTACAATAGATGGCGGTAAGCTTCAATGCGAAGTGAGAAGTTTCTAGTCTCCATTTTCGAAAGTACTAGGCCCGCCCGCTGCCTCATATAAACAACAAGTAAAACAACAACAAACAAGCGAATTCAGTTAGCGACTAGCTATGTAAAGTGCTGTATGTGCGGTGGTGAATACTGTGAGTGGTGTCATTAGCAAGTTTTTAATACTCGATTTTTTACTTCTGCATTTTTGAAGACAAAATTATGTCGAAAGCAGAAAAGAAGAAACAACAGTATAGCGCGGAATATATAAAATATGGATTTATTGAAAATCCCACAAATCCCTCTTCGCCTATGTGCCTTCTTTGTCAAAAAACATTTTCGAATGAAGCGATGAAACTCAAAGCTACAAGATCATTTGAATAAAATGCATTCAGATAAAAAAGACAAAAGTGTGACTTATTTTCAAGAACTGGAAAAGAAACACTCAGCTCAGCCAACTGTGTCAAAACTTATTTCATCGGCTTCTAAGCAGGACGACGACGGACTCCGAGCTTCCTACAATATCTCCTTGCTAATTGCTCAAACAGGTAAACCTCACACTACGGAAGGGAATTCAATTTTACTGGTAATGAAAAAAGTAATAACTACTGTGCTCTATAAATCAGCGGCAGATATTATCCAAAAAATTCCTTTGAGTAAAAGTCCGTGCAAAGACGAATTGATGAGATGGCTGAAAACATTGAAGAGTCATTGTGCAATCATCTGAAGACTTTACCAACCAATGCAGCATTGTTGTTGTCATACGTGAGGTTTATTAAAAATGAGAAAATATCAAGAATTACTATTTGCCAGAAATTTAGAGACGGATACAAAAGGAGAAACCATATATAATACACTGGAAAATGTTTGTGATGAGGAAGAAATTCCACTGAAGAATATTATATCAGCTGCTACGAATGGCGCTCCGGCTATGACAGGACGTCACAAAGGCTTCATAGCTGTACATTGCGTCATTTATAGGCAACATTTGGTTGCGAAAAATTTGAATGAGCGCCTCCCTCAAACACTGCAATATATCATCAAACCAGTCAATTGAATCTGAAACAGCTCTTTAAATGACAGATTATTCAATCAGCTTTATGTTGCTGATGATGAAGATTTCAACTGATTGCTATTTCACACAGAAGTGTGTTGGTTATCAAAAGGTAACTGTCTGACTCAAGGTAACAAAGACAAAGAATTTCAGGACAACCTCATCACTTCAAAGAATGATATTGCGTACTTGACAGACCTGTATGAATTATTTAATGATGTCAATCTCCAACTTCATGGTGACGACTTGAATTTGATTAAAACAAAAAATGTCATTGCTTTTGTAGCCAAATTGCTCTTATACAATAATAATATCGGCGGACGTGAGTTTCGCAATTTCCCTAATTTGTCAGCAGTATCCTTCAACAACGACGACTTGCTTGTTTACTGCCAACATTTGGATAACCTGCACAGTGATTTCGCAGAACGGTTTCAGGGCATTTTAAAATCTGAAATACCGGACTGGGTGTTGGATCCTTTTTCAAATGTCAACACAGCAGGATCACCCCAGCTGGAAGAAGAACTCATAGAGCTGATACCGAACGAGGAAATAGAAATAATATTCAAAAATGGATACCAAGAATTTTGGCTACAAAAGCCAATCCCGCAATTGAACCCTGGATTGTGGTCCATCATTCCACGATTTTTGATAGCATTCCCATCATCGTATTTGTGTGAACGTGGATTTAGTGCTGTGGCAACGTTGCTAACTAAAAATAGAAATCGGTTGCAGATTACCGAACGCGAGTATATTCGAGCCTGATATTAACAAACTTGTTAAAAATCATCAAAATCATCCTTCACATTAGATTAGTTTTAAAATTCAGATTGAAATGTGTGTTTTAATAACATGAATGAAAGTTTTCATAATATTACAAAAAGATGTTTCACATTACCCTCATCAGAAAGTCTTATTTTCACATGACACACATAATTTAATTATTAAAATAATGACTGCGATTGTGATTCTTGAAAGATGTAGTGAAGCAAAAAAAATTGAGGAGTGCTAGAAAATAATTAATTCTCGAAGTAGGCGGTAGACAAAATGAGTTTGAGAACCTCTGATTCCAATGAAAGGTATACTCATCTGTTGAGTAACGAGAGTATTCTTGTGGACTGTGTTTATAATATTAACGAATTTGAATAGGTACGCCAGAAACAAGTCACCTTACCTTGGAATTTTCCTCCCTGGTGGTCTTGCAGATCTTGGGCGGCCGCCACAGTCAGAAGTCGGATGTTAATTATTATCCTTACGTTTTTGCAGGCTTTGTTCAACCCATAGAAATCTACAGGGTGGTAGAGTGTACCAATTTAATCGAAATTAAACGACCTCATGCATTTATTTTTATGATATTTAGTATGTTATAAAAATATCCCTAGACTTTTCCGATGTGTGTATTTTAGATTCGTTCCCTCCTGTCGAACAAATCATACTACTTTTTCCAGCAAGGACATTTTTTGCTTCCTTATAGATAGCGACTGGTTTCTGCATTCACGCGAAAATAAACTGGATCGTACTCAGAAGTATTCATGCATAAATGAGAACATGAGAATAGGAAACAATAGGTTAACGAAATTCGTTCCATAACATCATCAGAGATAAAAGTATAATCCAATTCCGGATAACGGTTGGCGTTCACCGAGAGGATCGTACAAAATTCTACTTTTTTGTCGAAATAATTTTTGTTCAACTCATGAATCATTTTCTTTGCATAAGGATGAAATTCTTGTCGATGAAGACTCCTGAAAACATTTTTACGAATCACTTCTGATGCTTGAGACGTAGTCAAAAATTATTTATGTTCCATCGAGGCAACGTGGCCTAGAATTGTAACATTAATACCTTCGTTTTGACTATTTTTGGACGGTCATGTTGGTATAGAAGATAATAAACAAAATGATAACTCGAGTTCGAACAGAGAAAAAATGAAAAGCTTTAATAATAAAACTAAGGTAACAGTCACTATTTCAAAATAATTGACATAAGCATCAGCCCACTGAGCGGTAAGTAGGTGATACAATTTAGAACCGTATTGTGTACTCAGTGTAGTTGATTCAAATTTTCCTTATTCTCAATAACAAAGTGATATTCTCAAATTGTGATTGCATGATATACTGCTATTTCATCAAGTTTCAGTATCAATTCAGTGATACTATTAGTTGTATGAAGTTCACACAGATTAATATTGCCTTTTATTTCAGAAAAAAAAAAGAAGCTCTCAAAAGAAGAGAACGAAATCCTGAGCAACTTCATCGGTCAAAAGAAGCAAGACCCTGGTCTATTTGAATCAGTAAGATCCACCCTGAATACGCTCCAAGAAACTCCGGGAGAACCCTTTCTTTTCATCATCTTCGGTGGACATCTTTCAGAAATATGCGACAGACATAGCCCGCTGATTCAAAGCCTGAAACACATCATTGAATCCACCGATCCAAAAACCACTCTCATCGTTTTGACCGGAGCTTGCCCTGAAGGCAAGTGCGACAAAATGGAACACGATAGTACTGTTGTGATTAAGGAGAGTGTCAATTCCGAATTGGCGAAAGATGAAAAGAATTCAGTTTTACCCGTATATGCTAGGGGTAAGAAATAATTTTTTATATTTGAATTAGTTCAACTGCGGATGGTTCAATTGCAACAACAGCCATAAAAAAAATCTACTAGCTGAACAATTTGCGTCCCACTCCACAGTCAATTTCCTGGGGAAGGCACCACCCACTATTCCCACACTAGAATCCACAATGCCGGAAATTACTTTTCGACAGCGTCTAGTCAGGTGAATTCTGAAACGGCTCAATATCAACAAGGCGACTGATCCTGATGAAGTGCCCGTCATCATACCTAAAAAGTACGCAAATGAACTCGCACCAGTATTTTGCAGACTTCTCAACCTGTTTTACAAGAAAGGGGTTTTTCCTTCTTGTTGGAAGATTGCTCGCGTTTAGTCTATTCCCAAAACGGGCAAGAAAACTCTTCCAAATAACTAACTCAAACATTTGGAAGGCTTTCAACATCTTGAGCGCTGATCAATATGGCTCTCGGAAGGTTCTAGGTACCTAGAACAAGTAGATACCTGTATCTTTGTATGGTATACCTGTATGGTATAAATAAGGATAGCTTTGTAAGTATGATTAGTTTGATCTTCCTCTTGAAGATGATCGCTTGGTGATCGAAACACGTGTCGAGGTGTTAAAAATAACGGTTTGGTGTTGGGAAAAACTACAGTAATAGTCATTACTACACCAAAGGTTCCAAACAGTACATCAAAAGTACAAATATACAAACTAAATTCTACGAGTGCGAAGCCGTGGACAACAACTAGTATCAAATATGTGAATGAATCGGCCGAAACTTAATGAAAATCCATAACTTAATCAAGTAACACTTCATTGTCAAACTAAAATATCATCTTCATTTCATTTTCATGATTGTCTGTTTAAACAAGCTTTGACATGAAATTCATATTAATTGTTCAAATTACAGCTTTTATACTGATATAGATGATACTTTAGTCACGTGTTTCGCTACATAATAGCTTCTTCAGGCGTGTGTATACTGACACGCCAGGCGTGCAGCTTAGACACGTCCCCGTGTCGATGCATTTAGCTGAGAATAATTCAAGAAAGAATATTTACGAATCCCTCCCGACCCAAAATTTTCTCAGATATCTATTGTCCATTTATCAAACTCAAAGTTTATTATTTCTGGGCAATACCAATCAAGCAACCATTCTTCCTACTGACTCGTGATTTCATCATGCTGATGTTTGCTGTCATGATATTGTTGAAAAATAGATTTTTTTCATTCAAATATTGAGGTCTCTTGGCATTATTTATGATGAGCAACAAAAACTAGTTCTCAGGAATGAAAATGAGTGAGAAATACTGGAAATTTGTAATGTGGACAAAAAAATTGATGTTTTCCACCTAAAAATGAATTGAGAATAGTGTGAAACTCAAATATCATTGTGCCACAATAATTTGTAAGTTAGCTTTTTTAAACGGGTCTAGATTCAAATCGACATCGTTTTACTATTTCGACCACTCAATTTCCAACTTTTTATGATTGATTGAAAGAACAAAAATATGAAGTATTTTTGAATTCTTTTTTTGTTGTTTTTTGCTATGAAACCTAATGGTAATAATCTCATCTTTGGGACTTTTTTCACAAATTAATCTTATTTTAGAATATCCCTTATATACTCGTAAGTTACAAAAAAATAGTATATATTTAATTTGCTAGAAATGGTCATTACTTGATTAACAGTAAATTTCATTCTCACAAGTAATGACCACATTGCTTGCTCGTTGAATGAAATACTAATCTAAAGTGATCCAATAAATCCATTATATAAGTAAAAGCTTCAATTGATAACGTACCTAGAAGTCTACACAAAATATCCAAATAATACAACTACAGAGGAACTTCGATAAATAAAATGTGAAAATTTAATCTACATATACCCAGCCTCTAAGACAGGGGTTCCCAACCTTTTTGCACCTGCGTACCACTTAACTTTTGAGAAATATTGGCGTACCACGAGACATAAATATTTTAATAAACGTATAATATTTACTCTTCTAAAAGTGTGTTATACGAAATCAGAATTAATAATTACAACACCCACAAAAAACCTGTAATGCCAAATGAAAGTNAATGAACAAACTATTCCAGTCCATAAGGATTCCATGATTTTAATCGAAACTAGCGACTCGCCCTGGCTCCGCACGGGAGCAATGTTGATACCAAATATACATATAAACGCGATCGCTGCTAATCATAAAGTGCTGTAAGGCAAAGCGCGGTCTACGACGCCCTATTTATAGGCACGAGGCGGCAGCCTTCAGGGGCCTATAACACAAATCTTAAAATTGTAACAAGTCTACAAGTTACAAGTAATTCGCTTACAGCTACAAGTATCCTAATGTTTCGTAACATAAGAGAATTCCATGTACTTGTAGCTACAAGTAAAATATTCTACACTTGTATCTTGTATATGTTGTTCCTACAAGACAATTTATTTATTTACCTGCTGTTTTCGGTAACGCGATTCGTGGTGTAACATGCCTTAACGTGTTTTCGTGTTAGTGGTGAAGTGCAAGGACTGCAAGTGGAATAATATTTGTAGCTATAGCTAGCAAACAAGTAATATTTGAGAGGAAAATGCAGTTTTTACAAACAGTTAAAGAAAATTATAAAATTCTAATCGGTGCTTTTTCCGACCGTTTGAAAAAAAAGGCAAAGTTGAGAAATGGAAAGAATTAGCAAATGTTGCAAAAAGTGTTTGTCTAATGCCTTCAGATAAAGAGTGGACATATGCCAGAGACACACTATGGCAAAATATGAAGAAAATCACAAAGGTACGTAAGAGCGTAGTGTACTAGTTCTGTTACTCTTATGATTTAGTTGAACTTATGCGAGGTGTTTCAATATTGATAGGCAACTGCATTTTGTTGGAATCAGAATATTATGTTTAAGCTTAGTAACCGTACGTGTCAATCCTCAATAATTAAAATATTCCAATTGCTGGAAATTAATTAGAATCATAGGCCCTGATTCATAATATTTTATCCAAAATATGCTTTTCATTTCAAGGGAAAAGTGGATAATGCCAGAAAAAGGGGTACAGGCGGTCATGGGAAATTGAACGATGTCGATAGTAGTTGTTTACAGCTGATTCTCGGCCTCCCCCCACCACTATGACGTATTAATTGCTTTTTTTATTGGTTGTTGTTTGGTGAAGTTTTTTTGTTGTGCAGTGAAGTCAAGGCGTTGTGACCTTGAAGTGTCTGGTGCATGGATCGTTCAGATTTTTTTTTTCATATGAGATTTTGAGAAAAGATACTACAATTGTAGAGAAAGTCCCGTAATTACCAGTGCCCCACTAGTTACTTTATGTTACAGAATATCTACACTTGTATAATTTATTCATACACTTGTTAGACTTGTAGTGGTTGTGTTATAGGCCCCTGGTCGTTACCGCCGCAACCGTTATATCTTAGCATTTTAAATCTGTAATATCGTCGAAAATATCAATTTGAATTATATGCTGTAAAGGGTCTTATTGATCTATATTAAATTCGCAATGTGTTTAAGCTATCTAATTGTATAAAGATTGATGCTGTATTGCTTGAAATCGCATCGTAAAATAGTAAAGGATAAAGATAGTTATTGTGGGTTATCCCTAAGAGATAGACATATACCATCGCGGAACTTTTTAAGGTGTACAATAACTGTAGAACATTTTTTTATCTATTCGTAGAGTTCAGCGTTTGCAATGTAGGGGAGACCGGGATTGGAAGTCACATTTTTTTGTCTTCGTTTATAAATTATCAATATTTTTTCATCAATAGATAGTGTTTTTATCTCAATTCAAAAAAATATTCTTTTTTTCTCCTTTTCATAATTCCGATGTAGAATTATACGGTATTCGGTATACTCTTGGGGTACTTGATGCATCCCTGGGGTCTTTTGCTGACCTGACTACTCTTTATTGTTCTTGTGGGCTTGAAAATGGCCCTAACTCCATGTTTTTCAACGAGCCTTCCAATTAGTTCCGTTAGACCGCCTATGCAGGACAGAAAAGTTCGTCCACTGGCCATTTACTCTAGTATCATCGTGGAGTGTTTCTAAACGGATCGTAAGGCTCGATTGATTTCGGCCTCGTTATAATGTTTGATAATGTATGCCGCAGTAGAAGACGAAACATCAGGTATAAAAAGCTGCAGACCATGGCTTATGAACACGAAAACATAGGACTGTTCATTATAAAACAGTTTTTCAAACTGACTCATTATGTCCTTTCCTGAGTATCCTGACATCCAGTTTGGAGTCTATTCCGGTTGTAGCCTCACATTTACTTGCGATCTCATATTATTGTTCTTTGCGCATTGCAAAATTTGATTCATTCCCACCTGGAAGATGAATGTGTACCGACCAAGCGAGTAGCTGTAACGTAAATTTCTGTCAGGTATATTTCATGTTCGGTTTTCCACCGGTCTGTTTGGAGCGAGTTTCTGCAAATAATGTTTTCGAGAGGAATGAATATCAGCTACACTTCACGATTTGTGACTAAAACCATGGAGCTTCAGTCGGAAGTGTACTTCTGTGTTATGTGATCTATGAACATATTTGATGTTCGTAAGTGACTTCTTCAGTCTGAATTTGCCTACTCTTGGCTCTTTCCTTAATATAAGATGTGAAGGAAGAAGTTTTATGTGTGATTGTTTCCAATACTGCTCCTGATAAGCTGCTCCCATAATTTTCAAATAGGCAGCCTGGAGTAACTAAGAAGAAAATGTGATCAAACAAGAATTAGCTCGTCGCTACCGCTTGCGATCACGACAAAAAATAAAAAAAGAAAGTTGAATTTGGGATGCTTCATCAAGTACATAATATACAAAACATACACTTAATTCAGTGAGGGAAAAATATACTTTTGATTCATCCTGAGAGCATTTGATGACGCATAGGCTCTTGTGAAAGACCCAAGCAATATTTTCGACCTCAAACTTGAAATACTTCACTTTATATGAGAGCGGATTTGATATGAAACAGACCAATGAATCGACACATCACAAATATTTCAACATCAGCTTCTAAGAAAAGATCAATCCAATCATTCGCATTTTCGGATACTTGAAATATATTTCCACTTAAAATGCCATTATTCGGGTTTATTGATCTTAAATGCTTCGTTTCATTCACTTTTTGCCAACCCTGACATTCCGGTTATAAATAAAGGTGAGTGTTTTCCAACTCACTTATTGCCAGGAAAGTATGAAGGTATGATTATTTATAAAACTGGATATCTATAGGTATAGATCTTTAGGAAATATTGAATTTCTGTTGAAATATTCAAGTTGTTAAGTTGGTATGTTTCCTAGACCGAAACCCACAGTGCTAATGGACTAGAACTCTTCTTGAAGAATAATCCTCATTCACAAAGTTAAAGTATCATCTTTTCTTGAAAGCTTAGATCTTGCTAATCCCAACAGTATATCCCAAGAGAACAACTTCAGTTTGTTGGTGGGAGGCATAAAAGTTAGAAGTGTTTTGCGTTTTCAGCGATTTTCTGCTATCGAAAAAAATTGATCATAGAATTTGCATAAAATTTTGTGTAAAAAATGAAATTGAGTGCTCAAAAACACTTGAAATGTTGACAGTGGCATACGGTGATTGTGCTCTCAGCCAGAAAATGTTTACAAATGGGACAAGCTTTTCACAGAAGGTCGAGAAAATATGATAAACGACGCTCACCCTGGACGCCCAAGCACATCAACAACCGATGAACATGTTCAGAAAGTGAAGAAAATTGTTATGAAGAATCTTTGAATCACTATTAGAGAAGTTGCTGAGGATGTCGGCATGTCGATTGGCTCATGCCATGCAATTTTTTCGTGAATTTTTACATGCACCCTCTGGCAGCAAAGTTCGTTCAAAAAATGCTAAACTTCCACCAGAAAAACCGTCGCATCGCCCAGGAATTATTGAATGACGCCAACAGCGACACAGATTTGCTTGAAAGGGTCATAACTGATGATGAATCTNAATCGTCCCAATGGAAGAGCCCAAGAGAGCCAAGACCAAAAATAGCAAGCCAAGTTAAATCACATGCCAATTTTTGCTCGTTGTTTTCTTCGATTAACGTGTGGTAGTACATGGTTTTGCAAAATATATAACTTTGAAACACCGCGCCCCTCATTGCTAACTGAATAATCTTCATTCAGAAATCTAGTGATGATGTTCTATCCTGTGTTGTTTCAAAAAAGCAAACTCAAAATAAGATCTATGATCATTAAATTTTCGAATGGATCATGTCCAATCCGGTTTCTGCAGAAGAGACCTACAGAATATTTCACATCTAGCTCTTTTCCTTCTCTAACAATGGAATGACAGAAACTATCCATGATAATATTATACAGTCCATTTCCTTAATGCCCCCCCTTTTATTTTAATTTGGGATAATGAAATTAATGCATGAATACTTTATTTTGAAGTGAAATTGACAGATGAAACTTTCGTGATGGCGACTGGGCGCCATCTGAAAAAAAAATTAAATGGAAAGGGGGGTNAAGAATCACACATTCTAATAATTGGTGAGTTTTTGCCCAAATTTTTGTTGAAATTCAGACTGACAAATAATTTTCTGTTTCTAGTGTTCCTATGAGGAACGTGATAAAAAATCATTGAAACTAGATTGGGTGACTCATAACAGTTTGTTATAATTTTATAAATAAAAACTAAGTCGGTTATTATTCTTCGTGGTTCTAGAAGCTGTATTAAGTGAGATCGAATTTCATTAATGCCAAGTGTTACATAAGTCTTTGTTATTTTGAAATGAAAAGAACCTTACAAATCTGTACTAGAATCTTCCTAATCGTAATTTATGTGTATGATAATGAGGGCTCCAGATGACACTTCCGAAATTAAGTTTACTATAAACAAATGCATAGTAAATAGATTTGATTGCTGCCTCTTTGTTGGCATATTCTGCAAAAAAATCCCAAAGTTTTGCTGCAGGAATTTATTACATAATCCAAATGGGGATTGAAAGTCATTTTTGTATCAAAATAGATTCCAAGATCTTTAATTTGGTCTACTCTATTGATGATATTATTGCCCAGGGAGTATTGAAAATGTATAAATATGCTATTTCTGCAAAGAGATATACATACACATTTATTGATATTGAGTTTTAATTTATGGAGGTAACAGTATTCTAAAAAAGCATTGAGATCTTCCTGAATCTTTGAGCAATCTCTAATCGTCGTTACTTTTCTAAAGATTTTTAAGTCATCAGCATATAATAGTACTCGTGAATGTTTGAAGCAATCTTTCAAATCATTTATAAATACTAGAAACATCAATGGACCCAAATGTGAACCTTGAGGGACTCCCAAAGTTACCACAAATGGAGTAGATCTGTATCAATTTACGCTCACTAGCTAACTACGATTGTGAAGGTGGGATGAAAACCATCTGAGGAGATCTTCCTGTATACCGATTCCAGCAAGATTTGAAATAAGAAGGTTATGGTCGACTTTATCAAATGCCTTATTGAAGTCAGTATAATGTGAGTCCATCTGTGCTCGATTGTCTAATGCAGTTGAAATATAGTCGGCATATATTACTAAATTTGTTTCTATAGCCCTCTTGGAGAAAAAACTATGCTGGCATTCTATGATTGATGACTTGATATAGTAAGACATAGAGTCATAAACGATGCTTTCAAGCAATTTGCTGAAAACGAACAGTTTACTGATACCTCGACAATTCATTACTGAGTTTATATTACCATCGCATCGCTCAGGAATTGTTGAATGACGCCAACAGCGACACAGATTTGCTTGGAAGGATCATAACTGGTAACAAATCTGTGGTATATGTTTATTTATTTATTTATTTCACCCTAACAGGCCTGATGGCCTCATTACAAGAATGACTGAGTTTTTATAAAACGTGACTAGAAGAGCAGTTTTCCAAACCTCTGGGTAGAAATTCAATGAACACGACATTCCAAATTTGCTTTTCCCATAAATTGAGGAAATTGGTTAAAATCTGAGACCTTGTCACGCCGCTTTTCGAAGTTTCCAGAAAATACCAAAAATACAGAACCGCTATAAAAGTAGCAGGTTGACAATCAGATCACCAATATTGGTTTAACGCCAGTAGTGGTGAGTTAGTATTAGATAAGCGAGGTGAGCAAACACGCAAATATTGAGAGTATTATATTAGTGTTATCTTTGTGAATAAAATAAGTTGACTCCTTTAAACGCAGTATCACATATTTGAACTCGACGTACGCAACAGTGCAAAAATGTCCAAAGTACAGAAACGTGGCTGCGTTAATCCCCCAGATAGTTTTTGCTATATATGTGGCCAGTTCACTCCTAAATCGCAGAAACGGCCAATTAATCAAATGACGAAAGTAGCTTACTATAAATATTTTGGGAGTATTTTTGGTGATTAAGTTTGGAATTGGGCTCCTCACGAATGTTGCCAAACTGTGCAGCAAGTCTAAGTAACTGGTTGAATGGCAAACGCTCTACTGTGCCTTTTGCAGTTTCAATGATTTTGCGAGAAACTACAAATCATTACAACGACTATTACTTTTGCATGACAAACGTTTCTGGTTTTTTAAGAAAGAGCAAACACAAAATTGTATATCCGGATACTCCTTCTGCAAGACGGCCGGTTCTTCATGGAGAAGGCTTACCAGTTCCAACACCCCCGGCAAATTGGGAGGAAGATTTGGAAATGTATGATGACCAGGCAGGTTCCCATGATGTGCCAAAAAAAGACGGTCCTTATTTTCCCGAGAGTGAAGGAAGAACACCCCATTTAATCGAATAACCTGAATTAAATGACCTAGTTCGGGACCTCCACTTGTCCAAAGAGAATGCTGAACTATTAGGGTCTAGATTAGTATAATGGAATTTGATAGCCCCCAAAACCAAACTAAGAACCGTAACCATGAACTATCCTCGTTTTTTACTATGCAGGATGAAATGTGTGTTTGTGTAAATCCAAATGGTGTGATGGAAAAATTTGGATTTGCACATAACCCAGACGAATGGCGATTATTTATAGATTCTTCTTAAACAAGTTTAAAATCCGTTCTGCTACATAATGGTTACAAAAGGCCCCCTATTCCTCTTGCACATGCAGTTGCCATGAAGGAAACACACGAAAGTATGTCATTTATTCTAAATGCAAGTTATACCTAATACTTATGTGGCAAATATGTGGTGACCTAAAAGTCATAGGACTATTACTAAGGCTTCAGGGCGGATTTACGAAGTTTTGCTGTTTTCTTCGCCTTTTGAACAGTAGAGTAACACAGAGCCATTATCAAGTAAATGAATGGCCTCCGAGAGATAAATATATTCCATGTCAAGCTAACGTGAAGAATATACCTCTTGTTAATCCCAAAAACGTTTTGTTAACTCCATTACACATTAAACTCGGGTTAATGAAACATTTTGTAAAAGTATTGGACAAAGAAGGTGATGCCTTCAAATATCTTAAACACGTTTTTCCAAAATTAAGTTATGCAAAGCTCAAGGAAGGTATATTTGTTTTTACCACAAATTAGAAAACTACTAAGTGATCAACAGTTTGATTAAAAATCAAGTAATGTTGAATTAGCTGCGTGGAGTTCATTCNCGACATTTTTAAGAGTATGTACAATAACATTCCATTTTTGACTTGATGCTGCAACCAGAACAGTCTGCCAAGGACCAATTCCTCATTTCAAAGGTCTCAATGAGTATATAGCCGCAGTGTCAGTGACTATGACTGGAATTTTGATACGGCGACCTATACATGATGTTTTTTATTGTTTCAAAGTTGTTGTTTTTTTAAATTTTGTTGTTTGATGTTCCAAAAAAGTACATTAGTAAAAATATTAGTTAGTGTTTCTCAATGAATAAAAAACATCAAGTGTTTTCTCCATTTTATAAACCTTTCTTCTTGCACCATCAGAGGGCCTCGCAAAATGTACCTTGTCCCAATAAATTTAGGCCTTGCGCCGCCACTGACTAGGCAACAAATTACGGTATCATGTACCGTAATGTTCGATTTACTGAAGGAAAATCATTTACTGGACGGAATAATATAATAACCCTATTACTGAATAACTACAAATTTTCAAAAAATCACTCACCGGATGCATGGGCCTCCTGAAAGGTCTCGGTCCAGGTGGAATTGGAGGCGGGGAGATCCCATGGGGAACGGGTGACATCGGCGTAGGCCATCGAGGTCTGGGGCATGGCATCGCGTACGGCAACCGATTACCGAACATGTTCGCCGCCGGACTGCCCATCCTCGGAGGCGGGGACGGGCCGTACGGTGAGGCCGGCCGGAAATGCAAGGGTGACCATCCGCCCCCACCGCGGCCGCCCGGTGGCGGTCCGCCCGACATTATTCTATACTGTAGCGGCTAAAAAGTGCGTGCAGTTGCTTCTCCTGCCATCGGTTCTGGAAACAAAAGTGTACATTAAGTGTTTTGATTGAATTGAGAAGAAAATGTTTTTTCATAGGAGATTTTAGAACAAGAGCTAGTGAATGCCAGGCCTTTCTCGTTTTAAAAAAAGTTGAAGTTTGATATATCGTGGCTTTGGTAGGTAATAGGTAGCAGATATGTATACATAAGTTCAAATTAGTAACTTAAATTCGTGGTAACTTAAATAGTAAAGGTATTTTTTCATTCGGGAATAGTATAAAAATCACATTATCCATTGCCATATACTTATTATCATGGCAACTCTTTCTCGGGCACCCTTTAAACTTCAATAAACTTCAATTCTACTGACGTTATATCAAGAAATCTGAATTTCATATTTGTCATTCAATGTTTTCCCAAAAACCGAACAGTTTTCACTGTTTTAACACCTGGTCAGACAAAATTATTCAGCAGGTCATTTCACATGAGAAAGTCCAATTTTGATGAAAATTTACTTTCTTCGAAACTTTTTGTTAGTGAAAAAAAATACGCCTAGGAGGCTGCGACCACTGAAAAACATTTGCTCTGCTCCCATTGTGATTCCAGTCTAAACTACTACTTACATTGGAATATAGCCATTTATCTATCTGGCTGTGATTGTAACAATCAGGTATAAGATTGTCACATCTACTGGTATCCAATAAGGTACTATTGAAGTCGATAATATGTTTGGTATATCTACTGAATCTCACAAATGCTTGAAATGTCCACCCTTCACGCCCCAACAGTGTTCATTACTCAATTCCACCATTGCTCTCGTCAGCCGATTTTCCAAATCACCTCGATTTTATATCGGTATACAGTACACTCGATTTTTCTACATGAGCTTAAAAAAAACGATCGGTGTTAAATTTGGCGATTTTACGAGCCACCTCATTGGCCGATTTCTTCCCACCCATCTGTCAGGGAAAACTCCATTGAAATATTATACAACACCCTCGGTGTTATGGGGACGTGTCCCGTTTTTTGAGAATACATATTATTTCTGGTGGCTACTGATAAACTCCGATTTCATTCTGGAGGAATTCCAAATATCGTTAGAGTTCCCTCGATAATAATTGAATCAATCAAGCTTCCGATTATGCCCACCTATACGTTAAACTCATATTGTTCTTGAAAATTGCCTTCTCAAAAAATAATGAGCACTGATCACTGAGACTCCTTCGTGATGAAGAAGAAGACTTATTTATTTGCATGCTATTTTCTGAGCTTTCCAATGATTTAAGTTCAATGATTTAAAAAAAAATAATAATTTGTTTGTCAGATTAGGCGAATCCCTTTAGAAAATCGTCAGATTATGAGACAACACGTCTAGAACATAAAGATGAATCTGACGCGCTTGAGTATTTCAAATTGGTGAATTTTTTTGAACATTATAATAATGATCGCGAGTTTGCGTCAGATCGAAATCGTCAGAATATTGAACGAGAGCTTTTTCTTGTTGCACTCAACACCCCCTTAGAAAATCTGACGCGCTCGAATATTTTTTTTTCTTTTCAATTTTAACCCTTACGTACAACCACCGCATCATGTATGACATGTTGATATATCTGTCCTGAGTCTTCGACTGAAAAAACCTGCACCAGAACATGAAGGTGTTTTTGATCCATCTGTGAACCAACAACTATCTGCTCTTAATATTTCCTTCTCCCGGAGGATCCAGTCTTCTCTACTCGAAAACAGTACTTTATAAGGCAGTTCGTAGTTGACAGTTGGAGGCATAAACTCAGATGTCATTTCCAGAATGCTGTGACTTCCAGTATCAACCAACAGTGTGTTGCATTCTGCACAGCTTTTATCAAACAAGGAATCTCTGGCATTCATAGGCCCTTGGATTATTAGTTCAGCAGCTAAATTTTCATCAATAAATAGAAAGTGGTAAAGTTCTGAAGAAAAGCGCGATATCAACCGTCTCGAATTCTCCTGCACACTCTCACAGACAGCGGCGATGTTTTCGGCAGATCTTGGGTTTTGTCGACCTACGGGTGTCGGTCGATTGTTTACTGAACCAGTGTACACAAATTTATCCACCGAATTGCGAATAGTCCTCTCGGTAGGACGATTATGGCGACCGTAAAATGGGCGAAGCGCGCGGTACGTTGCCCAAACAGAACACCTATTTTAATAAAATTTTGCGAGTGTTGTTGAATGTTATATGCGTCCATGGTGATTTGGCAAAACAGACTGAATAAATGACAACTAATTTGACAGATGTAGTTTCAAGAAGATGGCCGTTATAAATTGTCAAAGCTTCTCAAAAGTGTTCAATACATGCCTGAATAAGCTAGTGTATAGTGAAACACGTGTTACGACTGAGAATCTCACGATGAGGTGTAAGTTAAATACGTTACGGCCAATTTCATCATTTGTGCGTAATCTTTGTCACAAGTGTTTTCTTTGATGTATTTAATTTCTTCGGACGTTTTCACTCTCTGTATAATAATGATAGAGAAGTTGAAAACTTACAGACCAACATTTGGGGTGATTATTTTAGTGCAAATTCAAAATTAAATAACTTTTAATGAAAACTTTTGAATGAACCTGTATATTTTTGAGAAAAGTCTGTCCATCGGGTTGCATGTTCTACATTTCATTCCGGTGGAATTTATTTACTTTCTCATATATTATGGTGTGTATCGTTCCTATGAACGTCTGTGTCAATTTCATTATTGGGAGAAAGTTATTTTCTTGGAAATTTTTTGAAAAAAAGTAAACTGGGTTTCTGATTGAGCTAGGACGTTTTTTTTAATCGTGTGTTTTTTGCCAGCTAATACAAATCGATATACAGGGTGTAACTAAATAAGTGTAAAACATTCAAGTAGTTGATTCCTCAACGAAAAAAAGATAGGATCTTTCATATAAAGAAACTTCATTGGAGCATCCCTTGTTGAGATACAGCCCCTTAAAGGGGGTACATAAAATTTGTATAACANAGAATTCCCCCCATTTCGCCAAAATAAAGTTTTGGGTGACAACCAAAAATCAACTCATATACCTACTCCAGATCTTTCCGATACTGAAATTTTGTCTTTATTGGTTTATTACATTCGTTTGAATTATTATTTGTTACATAAACCAAAATGAAGTCTTTCTTTTTTGAAAAAAGCTATATTTTTGGTGGGTTGTATGTCAATGTTCTATGATACCCATTATCCTTTCTTGAAGTGGAATGAACCTGGTAGATGGCTTTTTCATACTTTATTGTGAGAATGAAGTCGAAAATATCTACCATGTGACCGTTGTTAACAGCGATTTGTTTGATAAAACCCAGTTCTCTTCGAAAATTACTTCCTGACAGTGAAATATTCAATAGTCTCTGGAGCATAATATTGAATGCTGCTCCCTTATGCTGAACGGCATGTGTTGAGGAATTATGTATGACAATTTCCGTATAATATGGTTTGTGGAAAACTGAAAAATCATGTTAATTTAGGTTATAGTCAAATCTAGAAAATTTAATGAATCATTTATCTCTATTTCAGTGGTGAATTTGATTGATGGGTGAATGAAATTTACCCAACTGCCTACTTGTTTCTGTGAAGCATATATTATCTGTATCAGAAACAGTTAATGAAATGATCATTATGAATTTCATTTTCAAGGTTATCCATAAAAATTTCAGCCAGAAAAGGATTCAACGGGTTTCCCATTATTAGCCTTCGCTGCATGAATAAAACTTTTTTTGAGATAGACGGTGAGTAATATTGAATACAAAAAAGACAAAACATCAGTGATGGATAGATCAGGATTATATAAGTTGACTTATGGTTCTTGTCCAAAACTTTATTATTATTCAACTTTATAATCAAACACTTTATTAGCCAAACAGGGGTACCCTGTACCCAGAGAATAAAAGAAGGAGTAATTTTTTGAATTACAATTTGCAAAACCAATTTTTGGCAGAGGGTCGTGAGTTCAACCACGAATAACACATAGTGACATTTGCAAAAGGAAAGTTTGAAACTCATTATTTTGGAATGCTTGGAAATAATATAAATAGATTTAATAATTCTGAAAATGTACTGAACCATAAAATAAAATTGTGTTCTTTCCTTCTATTGAATCTATTTTCTAATGGGGATACTGGTAATGAGTTTAATACATGGCCATTAAATGAGTTGATAAAATTTCTTTCATGGTGTTCAAACCTATCTAAACTTTGGAAAAAATACGAGTCGTGAAGTAGATAGAAGGTCATATTATTCAAATTGTTATATTATATAAAGCACTAATTGGGTGGAATTTTGTCAGTATAAACACGCCTGTCGAACCTATGGTATATCAAAACACGTGTTCCGGTTTTGTAAACTGTTCCGTAAGAATACCACAATAAAGTTTCACCTGAAATTGAGAACAGTATGAACATCTCATATATGTTATTTGGAAAAATTCCCCATGTTTTATTTTGTCTTTAGCATCGCTACCATATCCAACGGATTCAATTTCTACCCCCTCGTGACATTCCATATCTTTTGCCAACGGTTTGTTACTTTATGTTCATAATCGAGATGAAATGAATAATAATTTGATTGCTGAAATTAAAAAAAGGTAGCTTTAAAACCTCAGCAACTTGTAGTTGAAAAGTTAGGACCTTCTGAACATATGTGCAGATTAAGTTTTCTCTATCAACTTTTTTTCAACAAAAAACATTCAAACAGAATAAAAATAACACGCTGAAAACACAACACCAATTATTCAGATTAAAATTAAGTTTTGAGTGAAGTAAATGTTGGTCAAAATAGCAGTTTTTACGATGGCGCTGAAGGACCTCTGAGTTTTTTTTGTAGTTTACAGTTCAAAATTCGTGCTAGAAATCGCATGTTGAAAAGTGAAATATCGTTATTGGCACAAGTTTAAACTTTTGAGGGTTGTCCTTCGTAGGGGTTGAAATCTGGTTAACGGAAAAATAGATTTGATAAAAAGTTACTGTGTAACTGATTCAGATATGCAGAACAATTTTCGACAGTTTCATTATACTGATTTTTCCAAGCAACATCTAATTTAATTTTCAGTAATCAAACGAGACTGTAGAATTTTCAACATTGGCACGATGATTGAAACCATTCAACCAGAAATACTACTATAACATCTCGTTCAATCGTGATTTATTTGAAAACACAAAATATGTACGTTACCTTTCCATTGTAAACGTTTTTTACAATGGGCACTCGCCCAACAGAATTTGAGGTGGGTAGGCAAGTACTTATGTCACTGGCGCCGAATCTAAATAGTTATTTTGCCGTTCTTGGCATCGATAGTGTTGGATTAGCATAAGGTCCCAGTGATCAGACATTTGTAATAATTAAAATGCCGATCTATATCTGTTTATATTCAAAAACTCCAAAACAAGATAAGAAATTAACGCAAAAAAGTCGACTATCATGTTTTTTGTATTACGAACTAACCGGCAAATAGTATCGGAAGTGATGAAAGTTACGATCGACAGTGATCCTCTTATTTTAGAAACTGAAGCAAAGAATTTAGGTGTTGATAATAACTACTTTCAACACTGAATTTTTTTAGACGATCGTTCAGTTATCAAATTTCATTTCTCTTCAACCTTGTCCCGCGGGAAATCAAAACTCTCAAATCCGAAACATTTCAAACCTTTCACAAAAACATATTATTGTCATCTCAGAGGTGAACTATTGTTTTACCTCATTTCTTAAACAAGTATACCTTGTTAAGACGGATTTCCACCAAACGGACTCGCTTGCGATTAGTTTAGTTTACAAAAACAGCAACAAAAAACTAGTTTTAGTTTCGAAAACAAACCCGAAACTCGAACTCCACCAAACAGACAAAAACTAGTCTGGGTCGCTTGTTTTTTTGTGAGTTGTTTACTATCGTTTCCACTGCACGAATAGCAATCAAATCGCTGCATTCTCTAACTGTCCATTTCTTTTTTCGCTCATGTTTTACAAGGGAAAATTTAATCTCATAACAAATCAATGAAAATAGCCTGCCTAGTGCGATAGTCGAAATTTATACCCACCACAGATTAACACTTTGAATAAAGTAATAATGTCACCGACCGTTTCCATTTAGCGAACTTAGTTTACAGAAACACAATTTGATCTTTTTTTCTGCCGACGGAACATTTCATTGTTGACAAAAACAGCCACCCGCGACACAAGGTCTTCAAAATGTTTCTTAATTTGACAACTCAAGTTTTTGTTTTGTCGAAATCAACACAGTTGTTGTTTTATGGTTTTGTCCGTTCGGTGGAAATCCGCCATTATACAGGGTGTTGATTAAGTATGTACTATAAATTCAACAGACGATTCTTTAGGTAATTTTAAGACGAAATGTTAATATGAACATGGGTCCGCAAATCCTTCGTTCTCAAGATACAGGTTGTTAAAATGAAAAAAATTTAAAAAAAGTTATTCGTATGATCCTTTACCTAATTTTGTTGTAATTTGACAATGGTATTCATAACATTAAGGAGCTAATTTATCCCGAACGTGATTCAATTTATTAAGTCCAGTGGCATCTCGAGCGGGATTTGAACGAATATTTTTTTACTTAAAAATGTACGCTACTGACTTTTGTGCAATTTTTATCATTTTTTTGGAGTAAGCAATTGGAAATACAACTTTTTTGTCTCCGAGTGGTCAT
>NW_019290097.1:142133-157030 GCF_000500325.1 Leptinotarsa decemlineata
GCCAACAAAATTGCTAGAAAAATCAAAATTCTTCTTCGCTATATTCGGGTTGAATAACGATCGGATTTATAGAACTTTGCACATAATATTTGTTCTCTTCTTTTATAACGTGGGCCACACAGTTCTTCCACACATCACTATTACCTACTTCATTCAACACTCGCATTATATTATCAAGCACTACAGCATTCAAAGTCGGTGACTGATTACATTTCCGCAAGCTTTCTTCCAAACCATTTCAATTGGATTGACCACACAATAGTATAGACGCAAACGTAAGAGAATATGACCACGTGTTTCACATATCAAATCAATAATATTCTCTATTTTGAAATAACGTTGTTTTATGGTCGCCAGTAATACCTTTTTCGTTGGAATCTTTTCGGGTATTTCCATGTTATGATTTCGCATGAAATCAGCAATATCTGCGTTTTTGTGTTATTGTTTGGTATTAAAAATCTGTTTAAAATCTGTTTTTCCGTTAATCAGGTGTCGCCACCATACGAACAACTCTCAGAAGTTGAGAAACTTGTGCGAGCTAAGGACTAACGAGGTCTTACCTTTTAACGTGTGATTCCTAACATGGTTGCAAAATTATTCCAGCTTCAACCAGATGAATTCTCTCGAGAAAAATATCTGGTCGAAGTGGGAATCGAACCCACGGTCTTCCGATCGTGAGTCGGGCACACTACCACTGCGGCCAATTCTACAATTGTAGTCAATAACCGAGAATGATATGAAGCATTATCCATAACAATAACCGATTTTGGAGGAATATTTGGGAGAAGCTGCTCACTGAACCAGGTTTCGAATAAAGCCGCAGTCATATCTTCGTGGTAATCAGCAGACGAATCTTTTATATTTTTGGCCGACAGAAGCAAAGCGTTGGGTACGAAACCACTTTGATTCCCGGCATTCAAAATTATAACACGTTTTCCCCTTGAAGAAGGTGTGTTCAAAGCACAATACTTGGTATCGTCTACCCAGCCATATTTGACAAGGTAGATTGAGGTAGATTATATGACTACTGGATTCTTTTCATTCGCCTCAAATATTCTTGTCGGATTTGTTCAAAGCACAATACTTTGTTTCATCTACCCGGAGTTGAACAATGCGTGTCGATTCCATTATGACCATCCGATTGTTCAATTTTTTATACTTGAAACCACAAGACAATAACACACCTCGGAGAGATTCTAGAGATTTGTAATTGTATTCGGGATAGTCGAGTAATTCATACCAAATCATTTCCAAGGTTGATATTTCTTTTTTTTTGGTATGTACCATAAATTGTTCGACGAATCACATCTTTTGTAGCACCATCAACGTTTGCGAATTTTTTATTCCTTTGTTTTCGTTTCATTGCATGGTCAATGACCTCGCTGAATTCGAACATGTAAGTCCTTATTTTCAGATTCCGGATCCCTGTCGTTTGACACAGATTCCTCACACGTAATGTTATCATTTGTTTCAAAAGGTCTCCTTGGGGACCGAAAGTTCTACAAGCAACGGCCATCCAAAAATTATATCAAATACAGCGACTGGCTTGTTTTAACATCACAGGAGCCATGAGAACAACACCAACCGCGGCAATGGAATTAATCACGGATCTGACCCCTATGGATCTGTACGTTAAGGAAGTTGCCTTAATGGCCATGGTACGATTGCGCACGGCTGGTGTAAACCTTGAAGTAGGAATGGGTCAATTGAGGCTGGGCCTATGGCGGGAAGCGCTTACTGCGCAACCTCTGCTGCAGGCAACAAGTGATGCAATTGAACCCAGGTTTGTGTTTAATAAACCCTACAAAATACAAATTAAGCAGAACACAGAGTCAGATGCTACAAATGCAATACGGATTTATACAGATGGCTCAAAAACCAAAGAAGGNCACTCACTACCTCACCTAACCCCACGAACACACGGCACCGATAAAGAAATATTGTGAAATGGACAAAATATTAGTATTCAGCCAGTCCAGCTAGCCGAGCCTTTATTCCTCATTTACATTTGATAGCACGTTTACCAACTATCTGGGCGACTAGGGGCCACAGGCAAGAAATGTTTATGACTATACTCTTATTTTTATTACCATTCCAATTGGTAATGAATAGACTATACCTATCTGTAATGTACTGAAAAGCATGCCCCATTCGAACGACAACTATCAGAGTGGTCGAAATTGTCAAGGACCAACCGAAGTTCATATGGCACAAGAGCGTTAATTGAGTCTTCGATCCAAGAAAACGTAAAACAACTAAGACAGTCATCACTACAGCGATTACATTGCAATTAATTGCAGATAAGTTGGATAAATACAGAGACCTGCAACACCTAAAGCAGTTTCTACATAGGGCGGATTCAAGAAATTTCTACTCCAACTTACAAGCAGACATAGATAATGAGATCATTTGAAAAAACAATTCGTTCTGGCCAGTCCCAACTCCCCACACTGTAGGTTGACTGACACCTATCAGAAAACAACTACTCCCCTGGCTAATACCCCGAAGGGCGTTGGATCATATCCGACAGGTATCACTGAAGTTATTCCTATATGCTGTTGGCGATACAACTGCCGCAATATATTTTCAATTATTGCAACACACTTGCAGACCGGTTTTGGGCTGTTTGGCCACTCGTCAGTGCAAGGTAGTTTCTATCATCAACATAAAGTCGATGATTTCCGATAATTGAAAATCGAATTCCTTTAGAGTATCATTCCTCGAACTAAGCTGAAACGGACAACAAACAACAGATTCGCCATCGCCCCATCTGCCTGTGAACGAAGTAACCAACTGCTTATCTGAAATTTGCCCAATTCCTCGTATAAGGAAAGACAACTTTTCATATATAGTCAGTGGGCATACTTGAAGACTGGCTATAAATCAAATCATCTGAAAGAACAATTTGGTTTTTTAATTGATTGATCGATGAAGATGTATAGCCAATATTCAAGTATGCCACTGACTATATGTGAGAAATAGATGATCAGGATGGGAATGAGGATGAATACATTCACTTTAAACATTGTTTCGTAAGAATTTCAGTTTTTCTCATAACATTCTATGCAATGAACAGTTTTTGACATGGTTGTTATTTTTAACAAATTTTACAACCCAAGTTTTACTAGCATTTCCATGGTAAACTTTATTTTTTTGTTATCACAAAATACATACAAATGGACATATTCATTTTTGCCCTGCAAGCGTCACTTCATATAAACATTGACAATTTTGCCAACTCATATATGAATAGAATCTGTATGTTTTTTTTTCTGAAAAAATTTCATTTATATCCTCTTGAAAAGATGTTCATGTGCTCTTTAAAACCCAAAGGAAACAGGGGCATCCTAGATATGTCCCATGATGTCCGTTCGTTATATTTCACTTATTTTACAAGAAGTATCCTACTTTGTACATCCCAGAGGTGTACCTTTCGCATGTGTTTGTGTTTCATTCACGTTAAAAATGAGTAAATGAGTATACATTTTACTTTTTGAAGTAAATTCCTCATAGATAATAAAAGAGATGCATCTTCTAGACCTGAGAAAAAAACTATCATCAACAAATAGTACAAACGGGTTCAGAAATAAACTAATAAATTTTTACAGTTTAGCAATCATTCAGAAGTAGGTTGCGAAAGTTGAAAATTGGCATCAGCTCTAGATGAGACTCCGAAAAGCAATATATTCAAGCACTATGATATTCGTGTGAATATAGTTGTTGCATGTGTTCTCCAGTTTGTATTTGAAAGAGAATTCTGTCTATGCTCTATATCTACATACATAGTTCAGAGTTTTGGTTTACTTATTTGCATTTTTTCATTTCTTCGAAAGTGTCACACATGTTATGTTCAATGATGGAGAATGAAGTAGAAAGCTATAAAGTTGTTTCCCAAAGAAAAGTTCAAATGTTTGTTTTTCATTGACTTCTCTCATTTCATTACAGAAATTCCAGAAAAATTTGCGAATGAAACAGAAATCAAGCAAACCTTCCAAAAAATGTTCAGGTAAACAAAACAGTACAGTCGAGAAATGTAATGCAATAATTAATGGACAACAATATTTTCATATTAGTTATTGTTTTTTAAAGTTTCTTTGTATTCGTGGGTTTCAGTCACTTCAAATTTATTTTTCAGTATTGATATCAACATTCAATTTTTGTAATCGCCTTCGTCAAGTTCGTAAATCAATGCGCTTTGTATGAGTGCCATTCAGTAATTTACAAATATGTCTAAACGGATGACTGCTAATATTTATTAGCTAGTTATAGTTATTTGTCTTCTGAGATTCTAGGGCCACACTTTGTGAAATTATCCTTCACGTGACTTGAATCTCAGAACTTCAATTTGTTCTATCCATACAACCAAATTTTGGATCCGCCTCTTCAACGTTTTCTTCCATATAGTACTTTTCAGTTTTTGTAACGATATTTCTTTATGATTTCTGAACCTCAACTGTTTCTCCTACACCCTTGAATGTTTTTACAAATCTGATGTTTGAGATTTATATGTATTTCTTTCTGGCCTATTTTTTTCAACAGTTATATTCTGTTTCACCAACTTCAACGTAAGTATACTTTTGAATATCTACCTTCAATGAATAATACTTCTCCAAGGTTGCGTAATATCCCCAAAATATCTGGTTCGGGATCAAAGTCAAGAGAAACGACATCTGAACAAGATTTATACGGCCATCACTAATAGGTATCTGTTACTTCGTTACTTCTATTAAAAGAATGAAAGACAGGCGAATCTAAAAGCGGCATTTGGAACAGACATCTGATTATTTTCTTTCAATGAAACTAGGTGGCCACAATAAAATCAGAAACTGAACGCCGCGTGCCGTCCTCCAGACAGTGATTTAGGTCTTAACAAATTTCTCTAGGTGGTACGCCTGGATGGTTTACCTGTATGGGATACCTATATAGCATAAATAGGGCTAGCTCGCATTAGTTTCTAGTTTTAATCTTCCTCTTTGAAGATGATCACTTTGGTGATCGAAACACGTGTCGAGGTGTTAAAAGTAACGATTTGGTGTTGGGAAAAACTCCAGTAATATTCAGTACTACACCAAAGGTTCCAAACAGTGCATCATAAGTAATGTACTTCATTCAAACATAATACATAAAAATCAAAATAAATTAGTCTAGTATAACCAAATAACAGAAAATCACAACAAAAAACTATATCGCAGATATTCTATATAGGATACATGTTTACAGTTTATTTACTTATATATTCAATCAAAACAAAGTCTTAGTTATTATTATATTTTAAATATAAATTAGCTTTAATTCAGTTTTTCGTTATGAATGTTATCATGTCCCTCTTGAATAGACGGAGAGAAGAAGAATTTTTTACATTATTTGGTAGTTCATCAAGACTGTTCAGACCTTTGAAAAATAACGAATTCATACCGCTTCGTGAATTTGTCCTTGGGATGTGAAAATTGGTGTTCGATCTAGTATCATGATGATGTACTTCACTATTTGTGATTGAAAGGTTTACTAAGTATGATGATTGCAATTTATTTATTATTCTAAATATGAATATCATAGTTTGATAGTAGGTACTGTCGTTGAGAGACATTAAGCCACCTTAAACTACAGAGCATATTATATATAGGCGTCATTCTATTGCAGAGTAATATCATTCGCATTCCACGATTTTGTAATTTTTGTAATTGATTCAATTTTTTCTGATTCAAAAGATATAAGAGAGTCCCGCAAAATCATAATGAGGTTTCATTGTGCAATTATAGCACGTTATTTTGGCATATATTGATAATTCAGATGCCACTCTAGAAAAGAAATACAGTTTCTTTGATAATTTACTCATTACATCATTTACATCATTACATAGTCAGCATGACCATTCAATGAAATTGTATTATCTACAATGAACTCTAGATACTCAATTTTACTCACCATTTCTACATCAGTTTTGTTAATTTTAATTTTGACTGCGTTTCTCCCAATTTTATTTTGTTTATACTTTGTTGTAATGATCATCGCCTTAGTTTTAGTGATATTAATATTCAGTTTATTTATTCCAAGGTACAACTCAATATTTTTCAATGAATTATTTACCTTTTCAATAGCGACTTGCAAGGTTTTATCGTAGGTATATATTAATGTATCATCTGCAAATAAGTTAATCACATGATCACCATACTTCAAACAAATTAGACTGTGCAATGAAAACATCATAAACAAGTCAAGTTTCAATACCATTCTTTCCCTCTGCATGCTCTGATAAAGATGTTCTATTCCCCAACAAGAGCATCACCTCTAAAGCAGCAAGATTTTGTGGAACAATCTGATGAGTCCCAATTTGCTGTTCTAGTTCATCCCACAAATTCTCGATTGATTTCATATTGGGACTTTTGGAAAAGGAGTTTAATTCTACAGCTTTTCTCAATAAGCTATTTCTTCTGAATCAATTGAAATAAAGACATGATTCCAAAATCACATCGTAAAACGAATATTGTTTAACAGATTGATAAAAAAAACAATTCCACCGGGGTGCAGCGTTTTGAGAATAGCATGAAAAATGTACTTAAAAAAAAAGACCATATAACTGACATGATGTACTCCAAATTATGTATCAAAAAATAAAAAATACACAGAGACTATATCACCGATACGAGTATAATGAGTTACCTCAAATGATGTGTCAAAATGCCAACGAAAGAATAAAATAATAATGCAATCGGCCTGCCTATATACTATGTAGAAGTTATGAAGTTTCAAAAAGTAGCAACATTTTGGTAGCGTCTACTTTTTTGGCCCTCAGTTTATAATTTTTCAGAGAATAGCTGTAACGTCGAGGGTTGGACTCAGAATTTTCTTTAAAAATTTGCAGTAACACAAAAATTGAGTTCATTGGTAAGCTTTAGGCCGCACGTACGAAATCATTTGTTTTAGTACCGTGATTCACTCTGTGAAAATCATACAATTTTCGAAATCAGGATGACGTCACCATCACTGATGACTAGAATAGATCTGTACAATTCTGAAATGGCAAAAAGATTTCTGTGCAATGTGTAACATCCATTTTGACATCATAGTCAAAATTTTTGGGGGCGTACCACCATCCAAGCTCACCCCGATTATTACGCGATAATCAATTTCTCACACAAGCACATGCAATCACTACAATCAAAGCGCAAAAAACTACTTCTACAAAAAAATTACCGTATTTTTTTCGTTGTGTAAGAAGCGCGACGTGGTACCCAGTTGGTATCACTAAAACTGAAAAATCTAGACAGTCATGACCCAAACCTACGTGCGAGTTGCCCCTTCCTTGAAAGCAAATTTTAATTTTAGAATTGGCATCGCGACGTCTCTTTGCGACGCTCGTTCTAAGCTCGCTTCGGGAGATTCAACGAACGTTAGTGGCTTATTTGGCAGAATATGGAACAAATTGGAATATTTTATGACGTATTGGAGAGACTTCTGGAATTGATAGATACAAGAATTGTTGACAGTGATTTAGAGATAAATATTTTGAATAACAGTGACTTGAGATATCATTACAATAAATGAATATAAGACAGCAACATGTATGCATTTTTCAAGAAACATACAATATTTATTCTAAAGAAATTAAAGAAATCAACGAATTTACAACTGAAATACAACAAAGAAAAATATTTTTGTAGAACTTAGTGTTCATATAAAAGAAGTAGTTTCGAAAGTATTTTCCTTTCGTGTAATTCACATTTTCTTCCAGTTTGTGACTGAAAGTTACTTCTTTGCATAGTCTACACATCTTTGTATAGAGTTAAATTTTTGAAATTGATTGTTTTCTTCGTTTCTTTGGAAGAGTTCCACATTTTTTTGTATAGATAGATAGATAAATACATCTTTATTTGCTCCGGTTACATATAATGTACATATACAAACTCCAAGGAGCGTGGAACATGTCAGTAATAAATAAAAACTAAATAACAAATAAAACCTTCACATACATAATCATATTATCACACACGTAGTTTTAAGACAAACAAATATAAAATCAGGTATATATAAATAACATTCATATAGTTAGCATATTATCATTCAAGAATTCCTGCAAGCTATAATAAGGTTTCTCNATTTTCAGATTCCGGATCTTCTAAAGTATATTTATTTTCTTTTATCAATTTACTACTCTTACTTTCAGTTTCAAAAAAATATTGCTTTTACCTAGTTTCGTAATATGCTTATTTCAATAACTAACGATACAAAAAACAAATGTTCAGATCTGGTTTTGTACCAAGTGTTCGACAGTAGGACAAATTAAATTGCTCAATAGGTATAATGATGAATAACAAAAGCGTCTCAAACGATGCTCGTGCTTAATGAGCCTTCAGTTCTTGGCAAAGCGATCGGCACTTGAAAATTCAGTAACAAAGTATCTCATTCATTTTTCTCTTTCTCCATAATGCTCCATAATTCATTGAAATGTGTGAATTTTAATTGGATGTAAACATTGTCAGTTTATGTCGGTTCAATTAGATATTTCGGAAATTTATTTTTATATTGGTTGAAATAAACACTTTAAATGTAATACTATACGCCCAGATAAATCGAGATACATTTTTTGAATAAACACTGATATCATGAAGGCAAAAAATGCCCCATTTTTGAGGTAATATTTAATATATTGCCAGCTATCAATTGTATGAATTTTTGCAAGCGTTTTTTAATATTGCGAAAATTCCATTTCAGACACAATCTGATTACGGCATCACTAATGGATGTGTCATGGAAATGGCCAATACTTGATGGAAATCCATAACCCATCTAAGTTTCACTTCATTGTGAGATTTACGAAATTCAGGTATGTTCATACCAACAGTTAGTTAGAATTGAATTATAGATACAAAGTAAAACAATTGTTGGACAACTACGTTTATGTGCAATAAACTTCCTGGCAACATTTTTCCAAATGAATTCAATCTCCAACGATTCAAATCCAATGTGAATCGCTACTTTCGCACAGGCACCGCTCTGAGAGTGCCTTGAGAATTTTCCTGTATTGCTTGTGTTTTGTCCTTTAAAAAATACTTGGTTGACTTTTCTATTTTTAGATTTCGCATTCTAGATATTCAAGATTGTCGAAACTTTTTCATCCCTAAATCAACGAAAATTCATATTTTGAAAGTAATGGTGATTGTGGTTTTCATGTCCAGGGAAAGAAACGTTAAGGTCCGGGAGCGCCTGGGAAAGAAACCTCAATATCCACGATGCATGGTTTCTCCCTAAATGGTACAAAGTGTTGACCCGATGATTGGCGTGAAGCATAGTAAAACCGTCACCTTTCTTCATGGTAAACTGTAGAGAAGATGTACAGTTTCCAACATGGAGACAGTATGTTACTGAAGTTTTATCCCAACACCAAACCAATATTTCAACACCTCGGCACGTGTTTCGATCACCAAGTGATTATCTTCGAGAGGAAGAGGAAGTTTAATCTTCCTCTTGAACATGATCACTTGGTGATTGAAACACGTGTCGAGGTGTTAAAATAACGGTTTGGTGTTAGGATTGAACTCCAGTAATGTTCATTATACACCAAAGGTTCCAAAGAGTGCATCTCACGGATACAGTATAGTATTTCCAATACCAATTGGAACAGCGCAGAGAAGAAATACCCGCCTCGACATAGGCGTCGGCATATTATTTTTCAGTGGTAGTTTTTCAGTTACCTATTCTTACAATCGTAGCAATTGATCACCCCATAAAAAGTTATCTCAACTGAATTTTTCCACCATGGGTAATTATGAAAAATTCGAAATTTAAGGTAGTTGATTTCCGAGTTGAAAACTCTGAAATATAATGAAAACACAAATAATCACACCGAATTCTCGTCAAACATATATTTACAAAATAATAGAAGGCAACAAAATTGCTAGAAAAATCAAAATTCTTCTTCGCTATATTCGTATGAAGTGGAATCATCATCGGATTGAATAACGATCGAATTTATGGAATTTTGCACATAATATTTGTTCTCTTCTTTTATAACGTGGGCCACACAGTTCTTCCACACATCACTATAATCGTCTTCATTCACCACTCGCATTATATTGTCAAGCACTACAGCATTCAAAGTCGGTGACTGATTACATTTCCGCAAGCTTTCTTACATTGTGGCCCAAACCATTTCAATTGGATTGATCACACAATAGTATGGAGGCAAACGTAGGAGAATATGACCACGTGTTTCACACATCAAATCAATAATATACTCTTTTTGAAATTATGTTGTTTTATGTTCGCCAGTAATACCTTTTTCGTTGGAATCTTTTCGGGTATTTCCATGTCATGATTTCGCATGAAATCAGCAATATCTGCTTTTTTGTGTTATTGTTTGGTATTAAAAATCTGTTTAAAATCTGTTTTTACCATGGCCTCCAACAGATTCATTTTTCTCCCTTCATTACATATATGTAGGATTTTGAGATTATCTTCATAACATACATTCATACATACATAACATACTGGGATAACCTCAAAATCCTACATATATGTAATGAAGGGAGAAAAATGTATCTGCTGGAGGCCATGGAAATCAAAAAATCAATTAAAAACCAGAAACATATACCTACCCCTATTAAACGAGCAACTTGATTTATGTAGGTCTCCTCTCTTGAATTTATGAGTTTAACAACCCCTAGAATTTTCAGGAGGGTATTTTAAGTTGGCATCCTGTTTCTCAATTATCTGGCCTTGCAGCGTACCTGAAAATTCTATAAAATCGATGTTCCAAATTGAGATTTCAGTTTTATACTTGATAATGGGATCAAACCCGAAACCGCGGTCGTAAAATAAAATTTTCCAGTGGTATTTAGACAAAAGTGTTTTTATTCATTTCATTTAAGTGATCATGAATTACCATAAATTAAACAAGAGATCAATCACACATATTTACATGGGTCATTTTATAATTGATATTTCAATTATGGCGTCGACCCATTTTTATTCAAAATACTATTTTGATCCCTAAAATAGTGCGTCAACTAATTCTAGAAGGACCTTGCCAAACTGGGTTATCAGATGACTTCCAAGACTTTCCAGTTTCCAATTACAGAAAATTTTACGTTTCTTGGTACAACCTTTAAAAAAAACGACTTGTGGACAGCGCAGCGTACGTGAATGGTTAGTTTACTCTCCAAGAGGTAATAAAATGTTTTGTTTTGTATGCTAGCTTTTTGATAGTGCGCATTGTTTATTATTGAAATATTTCTTTTATTAGAGTTTTGTGATGTTATTTATTTTTTTAATGAGAAATACAGTATTACTTCAAATACCTGTGCCTTTTTACTGAATCTTGGGGCCTAGTTATGGTGTCCCCCCCGCCCTTAAGTTTTAGAATTGCCACTGTACCAAACATATTATCGACTCCAATAGTGTTTATTGTTTTTTTTATAATCTATTGACTCTTCATTTTTCTAAGTAATGTGATTAATTCGTTGTTTTTGAAATCGTACATTAGAAATTTTTTTTGAATTTCGGGTACCAATAAATGTCACATCGTTATACCTAACTGCTTCAATCACAGTAAGATAGATGAATGGATATGTTCAAATGTAAGCTGTAGTTTCGACTAANATTTGCCAGCAGTACCTACTGAAAAATGGTTACCTACCTACATAATGAAAATTCTTTGAATATTGAAAGATATCAGATTGCATTTTTTTATTATTATTATTTACTATAAAAAGTTGAGAATGAAACCAAGTAGATATCTAGAGACTTCTTCATGATATTATTACCCTGATTAACGGAAAAACATATTTTTTTTTTGGGAATGTCAACTTCTTGAAATTCCGAATAAAAAAGGAGTACAAATGAAGGTAATGATGGAAATAATAATAAGAAGAAATAAATGTCACCGGTGACCGGTTGAACTGCTAATCACAGATTTGAGAATGTGATGGATGTCACAACTACAATCCATAAAACAATATAAAAGGTTTTTGGAGTATGATGAGATTAGTGCTTACGTTCAACAGTTTCCATCGGTTGAAGTCGTTTTACCACTGAATGTTTATTTATTGAATCCAACCGCTGCGCTGCTGATAATTAGTTTTTGAAATTGGAAAATCATTTTAATGTCTGATATACTAGTCGAGTCCCCAAATTCATCGATTAATCCACCGATTAATCAGGTGGATTCATCTTTCAGTCCATTCGAAACGTCAGCGCGTTTCTTTGGGTTGAAGCAAACGATCATAAAATTTCCTTTGAAATTAATAACTCGCCTACTGTCTAGTTGAATTAAAAAACGGTTTCACCACAGAAAGGTAAATAATTAAAATAAACACCCAGATCCCAGATGCGTCGCCTTTGATCTAAGAAAGTCAATTTCGTTGACCTCCGCCGAGTTGCATAGAAAAACAGCGTTGGCGATATCGAAGGGACAGGTTGGCATGTCGTTTGTCCACTTCAACCAATGAGAAATTCGTCTTGACAAGTGACAAAATATTCATCTGTCTGCGCAAGAAAAACACTACCATTTTTACGCGCTTACTTAATAGGAGTAACAATTCTGATTATTTATTCTTCTGTGCGTATATACACAGCATTCAGCGCAACCACATTAGAACGCTTATGAAGTCCTAAGGTATTTTCTGGCGCTCATGTATTCAAAACGTATTCGTCTGTGATTAAAATACATTCATTCAGGCGTTGAAACGATAACGTCACATCAACTATGATTTGAAACGTGAGGTTGGTTTTGAAACGGAATTTGACGTTACGTTACAAAAAAACTTGACAATGTCAATTGATCATTTCGACGAAACGTCGAGAAACTCACGCAATAATTTTGATGTGATGAACACCCTAATTAACTTAAGCAAAATTCTGGAAATCATTATTTCAGACAAAATAACAACATGAATACCGATCTACCTATTCTTGGACATGGAATTGAAATTACCCCAAATTTGGGAATTCAAATGCAACACTCAGTATACAAGTGGATTCAGCACATCATTTTACATAACAATATCAAAATTTTGGTTAAAGTACTTCGCAGTACGTTCATTTCGAAAAAATGCATATTGAAGTGAATCAGTTTTTTGATGCGTTTTCATTTATCAAAAGTAGGCGTTGAATAAAAATGGAACGAAAGACGTATCTATCAACCATTTGATATTCGAATAAGTTACTTTAATATTCAGAGGTATATTGTAGTATTGGTGTTGAAATTATCGTGATTCAAATTATGGAAACCTTCACGCGTAATGAAAATATTGATATGCTTCTCACTCATGATACCTAAATGTAGAAAAAACTCCACAGCAGTAGTCGTCATATTCACTGAACGTTACCCAGGAAGGTATCAACCCAACAACCAACAAGACACTATTTCGAGGAACTGGAAAAGAATTTTCCTGACCAAGCAGACGAAGATGATATGGTCATTGTAAGTGAGGACAAAAAAATACATGTGTAAGTTTTATTTGACTTGAACAGAACAGTGTGCAATTGAGAAATTGCTTTGGAAGTTGATACTAGTCATTAGCCTTTGTGAAAAACACAACTTCCTTTCATTAAAATATCAACTTCATCAGAAGTTGTATGAAAATGATTCTATCCGACGATAAAGTCTTGTTTTACGAAAAATGGCATGTTCATTAGAAATAATACTCGCTATTGGGCATATATAGAGGAAGACCGGGTAATGGGAATCACCGGGCAATGATAGTCACCAACATATCTCAAAACTATAACCGCCAGAAACGCGTTTACTGCCGTCCCCTCTCCGCTATGCTCCCCTGCTAGCGCTGCGAGCGCGCCGCCCCAGTATTGCGACGGTCTAGGAAATGACGATTGAGTTTTGTTTTTATGGCTCGCCGATGAAAACTTTTATGGAGACAAAATAAACGGTAAGTATTCTAATTATTGATCTACTAGCATGTGACTTTTTAACGCTTTTACTCTTACATTCAATGTTTATGATGTATGTATGTATATGATGTATGTATATGTATGATTTCATACTCAAATCCCGAGTATTGTTTATATATTTTTTGTGTTTAATTTTTTTTCTTCATAAAATACGTGTGGGTAATGAGGATCGGGTGACCCCCATTGCCCGCTAGTGATCACGATTTCCCGCAATGTAAAAAGGCATACTATAATTTTGTTATTCTGCTTTTAGATGCCGAAAGTACGAGTTAGAACTACCACAAAAGCTTACTGGTCAGCTGACACTTCGAATAAAGCGTTGAAACTTATTGAAGAAGATGGGTTTTCTATACAAAAGCTGCTAAGGTTTCGACGTTTCGTTTTTGGACCACTTGAAGGGGCATATAAAAAAGAGTGCCACTTATATAT
This sequence comes from Leptinotarsa decemlineata, assembly GCF_000500325.1. Classification (NCBI taxonomy): domain Eukaryota; kingdom Metazoa; phylum Arthropoda; class Insecta; order Coleoptera; family Chrysomelidae; genus Leptinotarsa; species Leptinotarsa decemlineata. The sequence continues at coordinate 156,468 of NW_019290097.1, forward strand.
GAAAAGTCACCTCGCAGAGAAGATCACACCTTATGAAGTAGCATCGTTATTGGGCAAGGCATTTAACAACGACAATAACGTTGCGTCCATCAGTTGAAGAGAGTCGGGATTTAGACCTACAGGTATTTATCCAATGAATCCCGACGTATTTTGTGATGAAGATTTTCTACCAGCTGAATTGTTCCGATCAGAAACTACTGCCATTCAAAACTTTGATGAGTCAGTTGCAATCAATAGCCCAGCGCCAGACCTAGAAAGCTCTTTAGTACCAGGCACTTCAATGCAAGTTGATTCACTGCTACCACCGACGCCACCAAGAACTTCTAGCGCCGTTGTCTAGCCGCTGGCCCATAAGTGGAAAGTGCCCCGATAGCACCAAATATTTGGTAAATATTTTCTTTGCATGAAATAAATATTTATATCTTTTACAAATATTTGTTATCTAAAACAAATATTTTTTAAATATTTATTTTACAATATTTCATTTCAAATATTCAATAAATATTTCCAATATATTCGAAAAGTAATATTTTATTAAATATATAGAACAAATATTCGATTTC
>NW_019290097.1:157726-202039 GCF_000500325.1 Leptinotarsa decemlineata
ATGACATGATATCTTATTTTCATGTCAGTTGATTATATTATAGCCATTATTTGTTATTTACAATCAGAAAACTGAGATTTGCCAGCAGTACCTACTGAAAAATGGTTACCGACCTACATAATAAAAATTCCTTGAATATTGAAAGATATCAGATTGCATTTTTTCATTATTATTATTTACTATAAAAAGTTGAGAATGAAACCAAGTAGGTACTATAGTATCTAGAGGCTTCTTCATGATGTTATTGCCCTGATTAACGGAAAAATAGATTTTTTTTGGGAATGCCAACTGTATTCTTCTTGAAATTCCGAACGAAAAATGAGTACAAATGATGGTAATGATGAAAATGATAATGAGAAAAAAAAATAAGTGGGTATCAACTCTGCCGGTTTCAATCTCTAGAAATTGACCAAAGTCAAACAGGTAACAAGAATGGCGAGTCCTTATATTCAACATCAATTCATCAGTAATACAAATTTGTTCAATAAATGTAGCATTGTTGGACAAATAATATCTAAAAACACAAGAAATTTCAGTAGTTTCGGTAGAGATAAAGAATTTCTTCTATTCTTCAAATTTTGTAAATTTCAGTTGTCATCTAAATCTAATCCATTAACTACAAACCTCGATTGATTGGTGTATGGCACCGGTGACCGGTTGAACTGCTAATCACAGATTTGAGAATATGATGGATGTCACAACTACAATCCATGAAAGGTTTTTGGGGTATGTTGAGATTAGTGCTTACGTTCAACAGTTTCCATCGGTTGAAGTCGTTTTACCACTGAATGTTTATTTATTGAATCCAACCGCTGTGCTGATGATAATCAGTTTTTGAAATTGGAAAATCATTTTAATGTCCGATATACTAGTTGAGTTCCCAAATTCATCCACCGATTAATCAGTTGGATTCATCTTTTACTCCATTCGAAACGTTAGCGCGTCTCTTTGGGTTAAAGCAAACGATTATAAATTTTCCTTTGAAATTAACAACTCGCCTACTGCCTAGTTGAATTAAAAATCGGTTTCACCACAAAAAGGTAAATAATTAAAATAAACACCCAGATGCGTCGCCTTTGATCTAAAAAAGTCAATTTCGTTGACCTCCGCCGAGTTGCATAGAAAAACAGCGTTGGCGATATCGAAGGGACAGGTTGGCATGTCGTTTGTCCACTTCAACCAATGAGAAATTCGTCTTGACAAGTGACAAAATATTCATCTGTCTGCGCGCTTACTTAATAGGAGTAACAATTCTGATTATTTATTCTTCTGTGCGTATATACACATTACACAGCATTCAGCGCAACCACAGTAGAACGCTTATGAAGTCCTAAGGTGTTTTCTGGCGCTCATGTATTCAAAACGTATTCGTCTGTGATTCAAATACATTCATTCAGGCGTTGAAACGATAACGTCACATCAACTATGATTTGAAACGTGAGGTTGGTTTTGAAACGGAATTTGACGTTACGTTACGTCAGTTTCTGCTTTATTTTGGTCGTTATAATTTATAAAGTGCTGAAAACTTTGATTGAAAAGTTTGTTTTTATTTTCGAATTTGACATCAGATACAAATGGACAATTCCAGTACCCCTATTCAGTGTTGCCACTTCAAAATTTTCGGGTCTAAATCGACTGACATTTTCTAGGCCTTTTTTTGGAATAATTCAAAGTCGGAACAGATACAAATTTTAATTTTATAGATATCTGGATGTTCCAGGATATATGAATCGAAGTATTGAAGTTGATATGGACAAAAATTTAAAATCCTAGGGAATTTTAAGTTTGTACATTGATTAATAGTGATAATTCTGTCATTTTACCGTCACATGTCATATACCATATGAAATTTTATTGTTGTATTCACTTATTGTTGTATTCACTTATTGTTTATTGTATTCAGTAGAACAGGATCGTTCTGATAGAAAAAGTTGATAGGAAAATTTGCCACAAATTATTCTATTTTCTGGGATAATTAAAAATTATGTTCCGACTCTGAATTATTCCAAAAAAGGCCTAGAAAATATCAGTCGATTTAGACCCGAAAATTTTGTAGTGGCAACACTAACAATCGTCCATTGAATCATTCCGTTCTGGCGAATCTTATTATTAATGACGTCACTACGAAACGTTTTTCAATAGACGCTCGAATAGGATTATATGCCAGAAAACACCTCTACTGTGGTGCAACCTTTTTGCTATTTTGTGTAGGACATGTGTCAAAGTGGACATGTGTGTCTACGACTGAAAAATGTAAACAAAAATATAACTATTTTCCAACTTTTCATTAAATCAATCCTCTTTCAAACTTCAGCTACTCTGCCTTTTGTTTTGAAGGTAATATATTATGTCTGATATTGTTACCCAAGGAGAAAACTGCTATAGACCAGCAGTGGAAAACCTTTCAGCAGGTTTAGTCAGTCTCTATCAGTCACCATTGCAGAATATTAATAAACAATTGAAAGAACTAAGCTCCAAACAAAATATTCTAATTTCTCATATTCATGATGAGAACTTGAGCCTTGCAGAAGCGCAATATTCTTCAGGGCTGCAGGATATGTTCAAGAAAATGACGGAATATCAGGGCAAATTGGTGAATATAAAAAAGGATATGAGGCAGCTTCGTGACAAAAGTATCAAGTTGAAGAAGAGAGCGGAAAAACTGCAGCAAATCAAGGAAAAAGAAAATCAGATGAAAGAGCAAGCACAGTTGGATATCCAAAGAGAAGAGGAATTAATCGGGCCAGGACCAAGCACCAGCTGAAACCATGAGATCAGTTGCTTTAACCAGTTCGAAAAAATTAAGAGTGACTTTTTTGCCTCTTCAATTTGTAAAGAGAGGTTCATATGTTAAAGAATGAATTTAAATTTGTGATATAGGAATTCCGAAACGATGTATTCTATTGATGTGCAGGAATCCTACATTTTGTTACATAAAATCAATTCGAATATTTTATACAATATATTCTATATATCATATATACTGAGAGCATCGTTTAAATTTTTTACCTTATAATATTGATTTTTGTGAGTATTTACGTATATACACCTAAAAACACATATTATCAACAAGACAAAAGAATAATTCCTAATACATAGTTCTAAATTGGTTTTGTGCAAGTATCAACAATGTATGATTTAGAAAATACAAGGTAACTTTTTGTACATGACAACTTTCACAGGAACAGTGTCTATTATGAAATAGTAAAAAGTATTTGAAGCACTCATATCAACTTTTAACTAGACGGTAATGTTTGAAAGCTAGGTCAGTACTACCAATTTAATGCAACTGCTGAAATTAATGAATCGTGATCGCAACATTTACAGATAATTTTGTGTGACAGGGCTTTGACTGCTTGGGACGAAGGCACAGCCATTTTGTTATCAGATCATCCATCTTTATACAAAAAAATGGGAACTTTACAAAGGAAGAAAGATAGCAATTAAGTTCAGAATTCATGAAGATGTGTAGATCATCCATAGAAGTCACTTTCAGATACAAAACAACTTATTTCACATGAACATTGACTTATACGGAAAAAAGTACTTTTGAAACAACTACTACTCAGTTTGTACTCCTAACATTAATTGTGTGACAGTATGCATAGACATTCATGCACTTATTTGATACATTCCTAGCCATAGGAATCGTGTTTAAGTTGAAGGGCGTATATTTTTCATGAAGGAATAATTTTTGGGAAAAAAACTTTCACTTTCTACTTCTCCAACTTTATTATCAAGTTCAAAATGAACTCTTTACAAAAATGCGTAGATCATGCATAAATATAAACTAATTTTGAATGTTCATATGGGAGGGTTTTTTCTTCCAGTTTGTATCTGAAAGAAACTTCTATATTTGTAAAGTTTATTTCGAACTTAATTGTTCATCCTTCTTTCAAATATTTCCGCGTTTTTTGTTTGGAAATGTATAAGTAAAAAACTAAAAAGCTTCTTTCCCAAAAATCAATAAAAATATGCTTCTCTCGATAAGATGTTCGACATATGTATCATCCTCAGACTACTATTAAAACGTTCATTGCTGGAATCCAACTGGAACGCTAAAACAACCAGCATAACTTATCGCAAAGAATAACATTGACAGTGAAAACAATTTGGAAAAACATTTAGAGATTCCCACTGCTCATTCCTAAGATTCTGTTGAATGAGGAGGAATAAAAGGAATCAAAAAGCATGATAATGATATGAATGGTCATTCGTATCATTATCACCTAAATCGATTTCCCAAGTTGACTTGGGCCAAAATCAAAATACTTGTTTGAAATATATCAGGAAATGCATTCAGAATAGTCAAAACCAGCTATTATTCCAAAATATTTTATCAATGTAAGGGCTGGAGTTGTAGTTCGTCAACACAAAGATATTGAATGTGCATGATTTGCAAACATGTCATTACTTCAGTAAGAAAACCGAGGAGTCATTAATGAGAAATAACAGTTGAATTTCAAAACCATGATGATAGATTCTAAATTTGAAAATTTATTATTAATTTAAATAAAATCTCGCCACCAAGCCGCTGTCCAGTAATGAAAACAATTTATTATCAAAAACAGTTTGACTCGCTAGCGATCCATTTCTCTTTCTGTATAGGTTTCTCAGAAATTGATTTTTTCAAATAAAAAAATGGACCGACATCGTTGGATTCGTAAAAAACTTGCACAGAGTAAAACTACATTTTGTAAATAAAAGTGGTGTCACAAGCTATTTAGTGTTTTCTATCAATTGGATTTTGTGAGTTGTCAGTTGAAATGGGAGACTAGATTAGATAACTAATTCACTTTTTCTTAGATAAGCGGTCACAAGCAGCTTAAAAATTAACAATAAAGTGAGAAAAAAAATTGTCAAATAATTAAATTGAAACAATGAGTTAAGAGTGGAGACGATATTAATGTTACAAACCTTTGAAAAACCATCAATCCACCGTCGGATACAATGAATTTCATATTCATTACCAGACACTTCACCACACATCAAATTAGTAAAAACACATTTTCAAATTATACTCTGAGAAATTAATGAAGAGTGATTTTGTTTTTTGTGGTAATCAGATTTTGTAAGTTGTCAGTTGACATAGCCTGCTAGATCAGATTTTACTTTGTTTGAAGATTATAAACTGTTTCAAATCAGAAGAAATAGTTAATATCTTAATTTTAGATTGTGTAGAAACGTAAAAAAAAGTTTTAGGAAATATTAGGATCAGTTTAGTGTAGGAGAGGGGAAAGATTTTCAAAACATAATGTTTTGTGGAACATTTTTGGCAAAATTAAATCAAATTTCACAATGTACTATCTTGAACAGTTTATGAAAAATACACTTTTTATAAAAAATGTTCCTACATTTCCACTTTGAAAATGACAAAAGTAATTTAGATAAATTATGTGATAATGAAAACATTTTTTCCTAAATTAGGATAAAATTTCCAATCTTTAATTCACCACATGATTGAAAAATGATTATAAAAATGTGTAGGAGTTATACCATTCGCAAAGAATAATCCCTAGTAATTTATACAAAATAAGTAAATTTGAACCTTCAACTAGCATTTTCAACCATAAAAGTAAAGTCATTTAAGGCAATGACATCTCTCCTTACGAAAAAGGTATCTATTGGATCAATGGAAGACTCAAAAAACGAATATAAAAGATAAACAAGTCTCCGATCTTTAGCAAAGTCAAGCTTGGACATCGACCACCGAACGAGATTCGTTTTATGTCTTTCACTACAGCTTTCATCCAATGTCTTTCACTACAGCTTTCATCCAGTTGCCTTGCAGTAAAAGACAAGAGCAAATCTCGTCCGGCGGTCCATGTCGAAACGTTTATCAAGGCTGAAGCCTTCAAAAATGGTAAAAAGTGAAAAAATAATGGATGAAACCCATTAGAAAAAGATGGGAATATGATAAAAATGAGAGGAAAAATAAATTACGGGCGATCTAAGTTCGGGAAATGGAAGGGGTGAGTTTTTAAGGGTAAAAAGTGATTTATCTCGATTTCCGGCAAAACTAATTTTGAAAACAAAAATTCCGATGGATTGAAAACAGTTCAGATAGAAGATAGATGTTACCGACAACTATGAAATTTCTTCGGCAGATTTTACATGTTCTTATTCCAAATTTGCCAACAACAAATCCGATGGTTGGAATGGGTTTATGGAAAAGGTACACACTGATTTGACTTATCGTACTTCAAAAATTATTCCTGTGCCGTTCATAAAAAATCCAACGAGTGATTATGATACCATTTTTACATCGTTGGTAGAAGCGGCTAAACAAGAGCAAAATATTGTGTTCGTAACGTTTGACCAACCAATACACCATAAAGCTCGTGAAATCTTGAGCAGTATTGATTTGAATAATGATCCCTACAATTTATCCTCAATCCAAATAAGACTTGGAGGATTTCATTTATTGATGTCGTTCCTCGGAGCAATTGAATACATCATGGATGGTAGTGGACTTAAGGAGGCTTTTTGTGAAATATATGTCGAAAATTCGTCCGACAAAGCTCTTTCCGAGCACGCATATGCACGAGCTATCAGAGAACACTTTTAGTAGGTACTTGTCTGAATTAATTTCATTATCGATGGAGTTGTCGGACACAGCTACAAGTAGCTAATGAATACATTTTTGCTGGATCATAAAAGAAAAATTTATTGAGTATCTAAAATTAGTACAAAAAAGAGGTCCTACCGCAAAACTTTGGATGCAGTACTGGCAAATGATCTCATTGGTTAAAGATTTCATACAGGCTGAACGTACAGGCAATTGGAAATTACATTTAAAATGCGTGGAAAGAATTCTTCCTATTTTTATGGAAGTGGCCACTTATACGCAAAATCTGCTTATCTTTATCTCCAAGATATGTGTAAGCTTAAAGACACAATCAGTGTTTGTTTGAAATTATACAGTTGGTAAGGAAAGATTATTGTAGATTTTTGGACCAATGTATTCTGGCCCAAAATAAATCACTTTTGATTTTGAAATTGGCACATAGAACTAGTTTTTGCTTCTCATAACGTGGTAGTGAATGCTCTTATTCAATGTAAAATTTTACTTATTTTCAAAAACATATTTCAAATATATAAGCTGATACTAAAGTTGAAATATATTTTTTTAAATACTGTCTACAAGAATATCTTTGGGAAATATTTGCCATATATCATACAATGCGCTTTTGTGCAACAGATGCATTTTGTGTTGAAGTTGACCGTACCCAGAAACAAACACCATACCTAATTCTAGAGTCTACATGAGTATAATAGATACTAAATAACCAAACTCTAGTCAATACCGATCTTAAATTATTGAAAAGAAACTCCAGTTAGGATATCAGATGTTGGCAATGACTTTTCCAATTCAGGAATTCATTCAGATAAATATCTAAAAACACTACTACCATCACTTTTTAAAGATATTATTTACGTTGAACTGGAGATTTTAAATTTTTTACTGGAGATTGCGAATACGAATAACCTGTGTTTTATCTGTGTTGAAAAATAAACCGTGCCCATTAAAAACTGGATACTAGTTTTTATGCTCCCAAACATTTATTTTCTAAAATTGTAGTATCAGATGCAGAGACAATTAATCAAAACTCATCAGCCTAGGCTGTGTAACAACTGTCTTCAATTATAGTCAATGCTGTTTACATAGATGATAATTAAAATAGGACCTCATATGGAGCCCTGTGGAACAGCCATCGTTGTTTCTGTCATAGTTAAATGTGAAAGTAGGTACTATTATTTTTCGAAATTTGCAATGACACAAATTGATCCGTTTTCGGTAGAAATCAGTTTATCCAACTGAGCAAAACACCTCTCATTCCATAATATTCCAATTTTGAAGATAGTATTTTATGATTGACAGGGTCAAATGCACTGCTCGAATCACACAGGAGTACTGGCAGACAACAACCTGCATCAATGTGATTATTTGATTTATTAATGAAAACATTGTTGTATTAGTAGACTTTTGTTGACAAATCCATGTTGCTTTCGAATTTGAATGGAATGCTGATTTAAAAATGAATGAAGTCTATTTAGAAAGGCATATTCAAATAATTCAGAATAGCCATGTGGGACTGAAATAGGACCATAATTTTCCACATTTGTAATTTGTTATGTATCCATATGCCAACTCCTCCACGATTCATAGTTGGTCTGCAGTATGTGCTAACTATTTGGAAACCTTTTATGTGCAAACTTTCTGAAAGTGCCAATTTTAGACCTATTTCTACCAAACATAAAAACTTATCGAGGCGATATAAAGTCGATTAGTTTTATCACTATTTATTGTGTTCACGTTAAGTAAAAGAAAATTTTATTGAAAGGCGTTACTATTAATGTAAAAATGCCAAAGTGAAATTGATTTTGAATGAAAAACCATTTTATTAATCTGAATGTTGAAGAAGAATTCCTTCAAAACAATTAGCAGTTTTTGCTTGCCAAAAGATTCAGATAGGAATCTTGTGAACTGAAGTGAATTATTTCATAATAATTTCATAGCTTTCAAAATGTATCAGTTAATTCAGAAAAGGGTGATACCAAGCTATTCAACGCTCGCTATGGTTGTGAGTCAGAGATTGAGAAGTAGAAAAAAAAAACTTTCTCAAAAAGTTATTTCCTATAGCACATGTCTTTTTCGGACAAGTGTATTTTCGTTTTGGTTGATATACTTTGGTTATAATCTCCAAACGTTTCAACTGCAACTGCGGCGTGGTCGAAGTACTCTTCTTGAAGTGTCAACTGAACTGAAGCTCTCATTTCTCCCTTGTCATTTATAATGCTGATTCCTCGTGCACTTTTTATAATGGCGGGTTCGCGTGTACTTTCCGCGCGATTTGATTGAATTAGCTTCGTTTTTGGCGCTTTTCAATGTTGTATGCCAGATCTTCGACATGACAACTTATTTCCAATGGAATAAAACTTTTTTATGTAGGAGTTGATGGAGAAGAGGCATTCAAACCTCAGGAAAACGACCTAAACACTGGTTGAGGTATGTAGATGACACATTCGTTAATTGGAGCCATGGAAAATAAGAACTTCCTAAATCATCTGAATAGCTTTCATACAAAAATCCAGCTCACCAAGGAATTAAAAGAAAACCTCCAAATCCCATTCCTCGATGTTTTTTTCATCAAGGAAGGCAATAAACTAGGTCATGAAGAAAGGTACATCGACGACAGAATAAAACACCTAACAAATGTGTTACAAGCGAACGGCTACGACAGAAAAGATATAATCCGCGCTACGCGTCCAAGAGAGAAGAAGAGAAACACCAGTGAAGATCAACCCCAAGGCACTGTCTATCTGCCATACATAGAAGGTGTCACCAACCGATTCGGGAAAATTCTAAAGAAGGAAAAAATTAACAACGTCTTCAAACCAACGAAGTATCTGAGATCAGCAAAAGATAGCAGAGATTCATTCAAATCGGCGGGGGTTTACAGGATTCCATGTAACTGTGGTAGTCTATATCGGCCAGACAAAAAGAAGCATTGGTACCCGCCTAGTTAAGCACCAGCGGAGTTGCCGATTGGGTCAGACCGAGAAGTCTGCAGTCGCTAAACATACACTGTCCGACGGGGAACACAAGATCCTGTTCGAAAATACCGAGAGGCTAGCAACGTCGAATAATTATTCAACAAGAATGTATTTAGAAGCCATAGAAATACACGAACACCAAGAGAACTTCAACAGAAAGGATGAGAGAACATACCTATCACATATCTGGGACACAGCATTGACAAGTGCCAAAACGAAGCCACGTCGACCAAATCGCACAGAAAGTACGCGCGAACCGGCCATTACAGAAAGTGTGCGAAAAATCAGCTCTATAAATGACACGGCAGAAATGAGAACTTCAGTTTCAGTTGACACTAAAAGAAGAGTACTTCGATGACTGCCGCAGTTGTAGTCGAGACATTTGGAGATTATAACCAAAGACCACAGCAGAACCCGGAAACCAACCAAAACATTGACGCCAGCCTCAAAAGCCTTCAATCCTATATAAGTGTATTTTCTTTCTGAATAATATCATGGTGATTCACGTGGTACACACAAAACCTTCCAATGTGAACATGTGGCCTGGTAATTTTGAAAATTTCTACTGGTCTCTTTTCTTCCTGGAAATTCGCTAGTGATAAGTACCTAGATTTACTCTAAAATGCCATCACTCCAGCTCTTACTAATAACATAGAGTATGATCCCGCAAACATTGCAAAGAAAATGGTATTTCAACAAGATGGTGCTATTCCACATCACTCACAAAATGTACTGAGTGGCCTCCTTGGTCACCCGACTCAAGACCTTTATTATTAGTCAGTGGGCTATGTTGAAGACTGGCAGTAAACAAATCTAATGAAATGAACTTTGAACGTTCAAGCCAGTCTCGAATATACCTACACAGTAGGTTAAATGGACTGACGCCTATCAGAAAACAACTTCTCCCCTGGCTAATACCACGAAGGGCATTGGATTATATCCGACAGGCATCAGTGCACAGAAAACAGTTGGTTAGTACCTCGTCCACTATATGGAGTGACATTTTGTTGTTTCGCTCCAACTTAGGAAAAGGAATGAAATACTCTGAAAAAATTTCTATTTTCAATTATGGAATATCATTGACTTTAAGTCGATGATGGTCACTATCTTGCACTGATGAGTGGCTAATGAGCCCGAAACCGGTCTGCAAGTGTGCCCGTTCCAAAATGCAGGAAATTTTCTGTGAAGATTCCTGCACTGACGCCTGTCGGATAGAAACCAACGCCCTTCGTGGTATTAGCCAGGAGAGTAGTTGTTTTCTGATAGGCGTCAGTCCATTCAACTAACTGTGTAGGTATATTCGAAACTGGCTTGAACGTTTAAAGTTCATTTCTTTAGATTCAAGAGCTTTACATAGGAACACACAAAAACGAGGGGTATCACACTTTACCTATTTTGGGAGACCTGTAAGGAAAAATGATTCTGTATGTCTTGAAGTCAAAAAACAAGTGTTTTAAAATAAATGACAGAGGTTTAAAGATAACTTATATTATTGTCTGAAGGTTGACGTTCATATTTCCAGCATTTTCAATAAGTTTTTATTCGATACCAGTTAGATTTTTGTGTCTTTCAAAACTCAATATCTTCTTAACGAGTGGACTGATTTTCAAAAGAGAATAATGGACAGGGAATTGAAAAACCCTCATCAGTGTGTATCACTAAACTCCCATTCCTAGTTGAAAAATTCACAAATAAATTTGACATGTTTTGGACTTTGCGAAAAGTTCTTTCCCCCTCACTTACGCCGTGTAGTTTGTTTTCGATAGCTCACCTTGTGTATTATATTATGTTGAATAGTTGATTAATCTTACCATTTTTGTTGGCCTCCTATCATTCCGAAGCAGGGTAAAAATGAATATTACCTTACATAACGAATTTATTGTGTAGATTTTCAATTATGTACAAAAAAATAAAATTCAAAAATAAATACATAACTTATTGTAAACCTATTGTCGGTCCACTCTACTTCACAGTGAATTAAATTGAATATATTATAGAAACCTTATACAATTAAATGCTCGCAGTAACATATTTAAAAAGTAGAGACATAAAAAATAATGATAGTCAGTTCCGGATTTCAAATATCTTGGTACAAGATACATTAAAATAGTTACATACATGATATAATTACTGTACTTAAGTATATTCAAAACTACAAGCCGTCGAACCATCTTCATTTTCTAAAGCATAGTTTGATAGATAGAATCTCTATTCTAGAGCTATTCAAACAGGATCATGCAACACCACATCAACACTTAATCTGAATTTATTAGAAAATACAGACCTTTTGAAAACTTAAAATGATTCCGGGAAAACATGAAATGGCCAAACAACATTTTTATACATATGTAGGTAAATAAGTGCAATCAGGAATAACATGTTATCGGTATCCAGGAAGTGAATAGTATTTTCAAACAAAAATAAAAATTGGGTTTAACAAGCTAGGAATTCATTGAATGTGTTGAAAATCATGAATAACAAACACGAAATCTTGAATTCTGATCGACATGAATAGATGCACATTTTAATTCCGCTATCGATGAGAAATAAAGTGATGAAGGTAAAATTACAGGCAGAATCTAAATGATTATGCTGTCACATAGGTGTTCAAGAGTTGAGTTTTATTATCTAAGTAAAGATGCCTATACACTGGTGTAGCGACTCATAAGTGTAAAATTTTCATACAAATATGTCGATGTGTTTAGAGATGTGAACATGAATCGCTAAGGTGTGCTTGGAAAAACTGAATGATTTCATTTACAAAAAAAATCAACTTTATATTCAGATATTATTGGAATTGTTACTTCTTTGGAAGAAGTACTGAAGCAAGCATTTGCTAATCTGATCGTCAAATCATAGGTACTTAATAGCTCAAATGTCCAGAAATGGATTATTATCTTCCAACATTGAGTTAACAGATAAGTTTTCCATTGACTAATATTTACTAGAAATTTTTAATGAAAGAATATCAGGATTTGAGTTATATGTCCACGAAGAGCAGTTTAGTTTTTATTAAAGAAATATTCGAGGATCATTTCATACATGAATTTCATAAATAGAAAATTGAAAAATGGGCCCCTCAATGGTTTGCTTGAGAGGAGGAGCATTATTTTGTTGTAGAACAAGCAATTTGCATGAAAGACGAAAAAAAGTCCTGTCATCTGATGATTAATATTTTGATTAAATCTTCAAAGAGAAAGTAACAAATTATGATCCGTTGAAATAATGTTTTTAATAAAACCTATTCATGTGTCGCTAGTGTTGCTTATTGTACAATGTGATGATATAAATTGAAAGATAAATGTGAATTGTGATGATACTGACATAAAATATTATTTTAAGTTATGTGTGCATATGCATGAATGTTTACTCCGATTCCTTTGAATAATTTCTTGAATTTTGAATAATCCAAATTTATCAACGATGTTTATCATCAAACCAGTTTGTCAGAACTCGTTGGCTTCTGTGAATTTTTTGAAAATCAAAATATTCCACACATGATGCTATATCCCAAGGAAATCGAAGTTTTTTCACTGCTATTGTTTGGGCTATTTTCACTTTCCAACTTATTCATAAAAATTTTTATTTTTTAAATTGTGAAAGGTAAAAATACCCCAAAAAAGTTCAAGATGTTACATCTTTAAATATATTATAGCACATCCCAGTGTATAGACATCCTAATCCAGGGTTTCGTCTTGTCATAAGTTGAAGTTTATTCAAACAACTTCCATTTTGATGTGATTTGTGTCTCTCTATCCAAGTATTTTTGGAAAAGAAAAGTTTTGGCTTTCACTTCTCCATCTTTATACAAAAAAATGTGGGATTCTTTCAAAGAAAGGAAGAAAGCAATCAATTTCAGAAAATTAACTTTATACAAAGACGTGCAGATCACGCAAAGAAGTAACTTTCAGACACAAACTGTAAGAAAAAGCCTTTTCGAAACAACTACTTGGCCGGTGAGAAGCCCCTCCCTCAAGATGAGCAGTAGATGTGTAGAAATCTGTTATCAGTCTGTTAGATTATTCGAGCCGTAAACGTAAAATTGCAAACAAAAGTTTCTATTCCTCTTTTCCTAATACTTTCTTTGTCATAAACCGACCCAAACTTTACACAGATGATTTGTCCCACCGGCCATGATTCAATCCGGTAGCTGTAAATGAAGTTGATTGCTTTCTTCATTCCTTTGGAAGATTCCCACATTTTTTTGTATAAAGATGGAGAAGTAGAAACCCAAGATCTTTCTTTCCCAAAAATTAATATCTCCTAATATACACCCCTTTCAATTTATAATTGAGTAATTTTAGTCTCAGTTTACTAAAAAAACATTGTATAGTTATTAGATGATTTAATAAAATTATCAATTATTTAGGAACAAATTCAATTGTTCCCTACATTTTGTCATACCCTTAGATGACACCTGTTTAGTGAAAATCTCACAATGAAGTGATACTTGAATACGATTTTGTTCAAAAGTTAGCCAATTCCTTCACATATAAAAAACTTTTTAATACTCAAAATCTTTTTTTTCATATAATGTAGAAAAGTAGCTCATTTCAAATAAAAATTTTATATGCCTCCGTGACTTTCACTCTAAGAAACTCTCATAGAATTCAAGAGATGGTTAGAAATCGGCATGAGTATAAAAATGATTTGTGATGAGATAGTGTGATTATTGTAGAAAATTAAAATGAAACTAATGAAACGAAAATCCTCACTCACTGTCCTGGATACATAATGTTGTTATTAGCAGTGCACTCATGAAGAGCTTACAAATTCAATGAAGTGATTTCCAGTTACAATTGAATAAACAAGAATGAAAGAAACCTAAAAATGCCCAAGCCAAACTGTGAGTTGCCATACGATTGTGAAGTAAATTTGGAAATGTATACACAATAAAATAAAATTAAATCCAACTATCTTAGCAGCTGTTTCTACAACTCTAAAATTTATACAAATACATATTTATAATACAATTACAAAAAATCACACACAACTGCCTAGGAATCAGAATCGATTAGTCCGCTTGGGAAATCTTCAGTTTCATAAGGGAATGTATGTTCACTTACAATAATGAGAAAATATTTTCCTCTCGAGTAATGCCTAGATTCTTAAATTTATTTCTTGAACTCGTACCTCTTTGAATCATGAAAATCAATACTTGAACTTTCATCTAGAAAAGTTCCAATGAACCATAGAAAAGTTCCAATGAACAATTTTCGAAACTAATTACGAATCTGAATTGACATCGATTTGTTTACAACCTGAAATTGTCTTATTTCAGACTAAAGTTGTATTTTTGTGAACATTTTTTAAAGAAATAAAAAAATATTAAAACAAAATTCAAAGAGAAAAATCAAAAAATGCATTACTAATACAATTATCAATATGAAAACCTTGTATCTGTTTTTTCATATGTTACAACAAGAATTCTTGATTTGTCAAAAAATAACAGTGAAAAACAATATTCGAATAATCACACTCTAAAAAAATGTGTAGAGTGCTCCAATCAAGCAAGTGTTGAAATTTTCTCCTTCTCTTTTTTCAATAATTTCTAAACAAACGACTTAGTGACAAACTCTGCATTTAGGTAGAATGTATTAGCCTATGCAAGCTGTAACAACATTACTCTCTCACTTCTCGTGTTACTTTTAGGATTCTCCAAATTGTCCTCACCAATTGTTCTGTTTGCATAGGTAAGAATATATACAAAATCAAATAATAGATTGCAAGCCCGTTCTAAATTTGTAAGATTTTTATAGTTCTGCGAAATAAAATAAGTATCAGCCTTATGCCGCCGGTTGTACGACTTTTGTACATTTAGATATTGATCAGGACGTTTTCTAAAAATTTTCAATTTTGGAAAAGTGACTTCTATATACAAAGGAGACCAGGTGTTTTAATAAATTAATTCTTCCTATCAATAAAAGGGTAATTTATTTTACCATGCCATACAAATTTGTGAGTTTATGAAAAGATAAACTTAAAATAAATTCCCTTACTCTAGAATTATGGTTCAACGTCATGAACTAATGAACGCTTGATCCTTAGTTAACTGCCCCAAGAACAGCATGACAAGATAATCTTTTATTATATAGAAAAACTGATTTCCGAAAGCTATACATGTTTCTTTTTGTAAGGCGTTTGGTTAGTAAAGATCACACTCGTAATTAGTATCTCCATTTATGCAATGCAATACGATAACTTTTAGTAAATTTCCCTCCTCTTGGGTTATTGTTTTCACTTTTCCAAGATTTCCACATGCACCACCCAAAACTGATTGCATAAAATTGAAACATTTTTCACTTCAGGGCTATAAAAACAATACATTTTTAAAAGGTATCAATGACCGTCCAAAAATTCAGTACGGGCTTGCGGTCCGCAAGGTCTCTCCATTTTATGATTTTTCTGTGAATCATGCATTTTTAGTTAAAAATATCCGTTTCTGGTACTAGATATGCTTGAATCTCTCTAATAAGAAATTAAATACTTCCAACTGAAATAAATCATGATTTACAATTTTGAAACACAAGTTTTTGCGTTACTATTTTTTTGCGTTACTATTTTACAGATGCAAAATCGGTAATTTTGTAGTGAGTTTTATAAGATACATCATTCGAATCTGGCATTATCACCGGAGTCAAACAGGGCGTTTCTGAACTTGATACAAAGTTTCGAAAAAAAAATAATCCTGATAATTGTGCAAGGATTAACTTTATATTTCACTTTTACTATAATAACCTTGCTTCAAGAAAAATGTATATAAATGATTGATTACAAGTGTTGGCTACTGTCGAATGGCTAACATACTGTCAAATATGGAAAATAATCATGAAATAATTCAAATTCATTTAAGCAAATACATGAATTGAAAAATGTTCCAACTTCAATATTCTCAAACAAAATGACTCAGTATTCAAAATTCCATCTTTTAATAGTACCTGCACTTGTACCTGTACTCGTACCTGCACTTGAACCTGGAACATTAACAATCTTGCTGCCTGTTGTCCGGTTCATTATTCTAGAATTCCTTAAAATTAAGGAACTAATCAATCAGCAGGCAGCAATCTTGCTGTCTGTTGTCATGTTCGTTATTCTAGAATTCCTGTTCGTTATTCTAGAATTCCTTGAAATTAAGTAATTCTAGAATAACGAACAGGACAACAGGCAGCAAGATTGGTAATGTTCCAGGTTCAAGTGGCAACAGGCACGAGTGCAGGTACAAATACAGGTACAAATACAACTGATTACTTGACAAGGCATAAATACGTTTTATGAAGCCTAAAAGGTAATCATCGGCCAACAAGCCATGATGGTTAAACCTCTGAAGAAACTAGCCACTCGCGCCAGAGAAACGTCAGGAAGAAATTCCAAAAATCCACGGCTTTCAAACTCGAAAAGCAATGGCACTGAAAACCTCAGCCATGAAAGTCTAAACCAACATTACAATTATTACAAACAGCTGCAGACATTCAATTTGCTGGGTGTAACACAACCAGAAATGATCCTGGTGTTTTTGAAAGAGTTCTAGAGTCGATGAGGAGAAATATTAAATGTAATTTCTGATTGTTATTGTCAAAATTAATTTTAGCTCCGTATCTTCGAAACAAAACACCCTATCAAAAATCGTCAAAGGACAAACTAGTCCAAGGAATAGTCCCTCAAATGTTTGCCGCATGTTTAATAAACCCCTGTATATTACTATTAAAAATTATAGACTACCAAACTGCCTTTGGACAGTGTCCCATATATCACCATTAAATCTCCATTCAATTTTGAATTGTTGAAAACATAACATTGACTACCAACTCAATTCTAAGATACCCAAAAAAAAAACATTGTTCTACAGAAATGTAAGTTAACACTCAAATAATTATTTGGCATGGAAATTATTCAGTACAGTTCCTGAGTGAATGCGTAATATGAATGTAATTCATTATTTCAAAAAATCCTTCAACACTTTTATATTTGAATTTGCCATATATCATACAATGCGCTTTTGTGCAACAGATGCATTTTGTGTTGAAGTTGACCGTACCCAGAAACAAACACCATACCTAATTCTAGAATCTACATGAGTATAATAGATATTAAATAACCAAGCTCTAGTCAATACCGATTTTAAATTAATGAAAAGAAACTCCAGTAAGAATATCAGATGTTAGCAATGGCTATTCCAATTCAGGAATTCATTCAGATAAATAGGTACCTAAAAACACTACTACCATCACTATTTAAAGATATTATTAACATTGAACTGGAGATTTAAAAATTTTTTTTGGCGATGCTCCCAAACATTTATTTTCTAAAATTGTAGTATCAGATGCAGAGACAATCAATCAAAACTCATCAGCCTAAGCTGTGTAACAACCGTCTTTAATTATAGCCAATGCTGTTTACATAGAGTATACAGGATAAATAAAATAGGACCTCAAGTGGAGCCCTGTGGAATAGCCATCGTTGTTTCTATGTTCATAGTTGTATTTGAAAGTAGGTACTATAAATACGACAAGTTACTGATGAATAGAAGATTTTTCTTTGTGAAAAATACTTTGATTTTACGCAGTAACTTATCGGGTAAACTAAAAAGTTTGCCTTTCTACACTTGTATAAAGTTCTCCATTATAACTTTTGTTTTTCAGATTGTGGAAGGTAACAAATACCCAAAAAAGGCCAATGAAAAACTGATTTTCCTCCACAAAAAATGACTTTCGTTGAATATATAGGTACTATTATTTTTCGAAATTTGCAATGACACAAATTGATCCGTTTTCGGAAGAAATCGGTTTATCCAACTGAGCAAAACCATACCATAATTTTACAATTTTAAAGCCAGTATTTTATGATTGACAAGGCCAAATACACGGCTCGAATCACATAGTACTGGTACATCAATGTGATTATGTGTGATTATTTGATTTATCAATAAAAACATTGTTGTATTAGTAGACCATGTTGCTTTCGGATTTGAATGGAATGCTGATTTAAAAATTAATGAAGTCTATTCAGAAAGGCATATTCAAATAATTCAGAAAAGCCATGTGGGACTGAAATAGGACCATAATTTTCCTCATTTGTAATTTGTTATGTGTCCATATACCAACTCCTCCACGATTCATAGTTGGTCTGCAGTATGTGCTAACTATTTGGAAACCTTTTATGTGCAAACTTTCTAAAAGTGCCAATTTTAGACCTATTCCTACCAAACATAAAAACTTATTGAGCCGATATAAAGTCGATTAGTTTTATCACTATTTATTGTGTTCACGTTAAGTAAAAGAAAATTTTATTGAAAGGCATTGTACTATTAATGTAAAAATGTCAAAGTGAAATCGATTTTAAATGAAAAACCATTTTATTAATCTGAATGTTGAAAAAAAATTCCTTCGAAACAATTAGCAGTTTTTGCTTGCCAAAAGATTCAGATAGGAGTCTTGTAAAATGAAGTGAATTATTTCAAAATAATTTTATAGCTTTCAAAATGTATCAGTTAATTCAGAAAAGGGTGATACCAAGCTATTCATCGCTCGCTATGGTTGTGAGTCATACAAGTACCGAAAAAGTGCAAGTTCCATCCGTATAAGACTCAATGACTGACACATAAAATTTTGGGAAATTATGAGAGATCAAACTTCGAGAAATAGTAATTTTCCTGAACAGGAAAGGGTAATTTTTTGGGAGAGATTAGACTGGAAGTTTCCCATATTTTTTGTACAGAGATTGAGAAGTAGAATAAAAAATTTCTCAAAAAGTTATTTCCTATTGCACGTGTTTTTTTCGGACAAGTGTATTTTTGTTTTGGTTGGTCTACTTTGGTTATAATCTCCAAACGTTTCAACTGCAACTGCGGTGTGGTTGAAGTACTCTTCTTGCCGTGTCAACTGAAACTCTCATTTCTGCCGTGTCATTTATAGTGCGGATTTCTCGCGTTCTTTCTGTAATGGCGGGTTCGCGCGTACTTTCCTCGCGATTTGGTTGACTTAGCTTCGTTTTGGCGCTTTTCAATGTAGTATGCCAGATCTTTGGCATGACAACTCATTTCCAATGGAAAAAAAAATTTATGTACAAATTGATGGAGAAAAAAGAGCCATTCAAACCTCAGAAAAACGACCGAAGCACTGGTTCATTCGTTTTTGAAGCCATGGAAAAGAAGAGCTTCCTAAATTATCTGAATAGCTTTCATACAAAAATCCAGTTCACCAAGGAATTAAAAGAAAACCTCCAAATCCCATTCCTCGATGTTTTTTTCGTCAAGGAAGGCAATAAACTAGGTCATGAAGAAAGGTACGTCGACGACAGAATAAAACACCTAACAAATGTGTTACAAGCGAACGGCTACGACAGAAAAGATATAATCCGCGCTACGCGTCCAAAAGAGAAGAGAAACACCAGTGAAGATCAACCCCAAGGCACTGTCTATCTGCCATACATAGAAGGTGTCACCAACCGATTCGGGAAAATTCTAAAGAAAGAAAAAATTAACAACATCTTCAAACCAACGAAGTATCTGAGATCAGCAAAAGATAGCAGAGATTCATTCAAATCGGCGGGGGTTTACAGGATTCCATGTAACTGTGGTAGTCTATATCGGCCAGACAAAAAGAAGCATTGGTACCCGCCTAGTTAAGCACCAGCGGAGTTGCCGATTGGGTCAGACCGAGAAGTCTGCAGTCGCTAAACATACACTGTCCGACGGGGAACACAAGATCCTGTTCGAAAATACCGAGAGGCTAGCAACGTCGAATAATTATTCAACAAGAATGTATTTAGAAGCCATAGAAATACACGAACACCAAGAGAACTTCAACAGAAAGGATGAGAGAACATACCTATCACATATCTGGGACACAGCATTGACAAGTGCCAAAACGAAGCCACGTCGACCAAATCGCACAGAAAGTACGCGCGAACCGGCCATTACAGAAAGTGTGCGAAAAATCAGCTCTATAAATGACACGGCAGAAATGAGAACTTCAGTTTCAGTTGACACTAAAAGAAGAGTACTTCGATGACTGCCGCAGTTGTAGTCGAGACATTTGGAGATTATAACCAAAGACCACAGCAGAACCCGGAAACCAACCAAAACATTGACGCCAGCCTCAAAAGCCTTCAATCCTATATAAGTGTATTTTCTTTCTGAATAATATCATGGTGATTCACGTGGTACACACAAAACCTTCCAATGTGAACATGTGGCCTGGTAATTTTGAAAATTTCTACTGGTCTCTTTTCTTCCTGGAAATTCGCTAGTGATAAGTACCTAGATTTACTCTAAAATGCCATCACTCCAGCTCTTACTAATAACATAGAGTATGATCCCGCAAACATTGCAAAGAAAATGGTATTTCAACAAGATGGTGCTATTCCACATCACTCACAAAATGTACTGAGTGGCCTCCTTGGTCACCCGACTCAAGACCTTTATTATTAGTCAGTGGGCTATGTTGAAGACTGGCAGTAAACAAATCTAATGAAATGAACTTTGAACGTTCAAGCCAGTCTCGAATATACCTACACAGTAGGTTAAATGGACTGACGCCTATCAGAAAACAACTTCTCCCCTGGCTAATACCACGAAGGGCATTGGATTATATCCGACAGGCATCAGTGCACAGAAAACAGTTGGTTAGTACCTCGTCCACTATATGGAGTGACATTTTGTTGTTTCGCTCCAACTTAGGAAAAGGAATGAAATACTCTGAAAAAATTTCTATTTTCAATTATGGAATATCATTGACTTTAAGTCGATGATGGTCACTATCTTGCACTGATGAGTGGCTAATGAGCCCGAAACCGGTCTGCAAGTGTGCCCGTTCCAAAATGCAGGAAATTTTCTGTGAAGATTCCTGCACTGACGCCTGTCGGATAGAAACCAACGCCCTTCGTGGTATTAGCCAGGAGAGTAGTTGTTTTCTGATAGGCGTCAGTCCACTTAAACTTATACCTAATTTACGAACATGTTATCTACTGAAAAATCACAATTACCTGGAAATCACGAAAAGTCGGAGTCCATTTCATGCCTTCCAATGATTGCACTAGGAATAAAATCTTATGTATTGGGGTAATATGTCGTGGGAGGGGCCGCATTGTTCATAGGGGGGTATTGCTGTTGATAGTCGGTGTAGGGGGGAGCGGGCGCCGTCGACGCAGGCGGGGGGTAAATAGTCTGCGCGGGAGGAGGAGGGTACTGCTGGGGGTAAGGATTGTGATATCCTCCGTACATAGGCTGAGCAGGAGGTGGATTATTGTAATCGTAGCCAGGTTGTGAGGGCGGTGGAGGGGGATAGTGCGGTTGGGGAGGCGGTGGAGGATAACCCTGATAACCATAATTGTACTGCGGTTGTTGGGGTTGAGGAGGATACCCCATCATATCGTACGGGGGAGCAGGTTGGGGTGGATATCCATATCCTTGCGGGGGAGGAGGCCCGTGATATGGCGGTGCGTTGTAGTTGTAGTAATTGTTGTAGTTACCGTACTCAGGAGTTTCGGTTTTGGGCTGCATGTCGTTGGCGGAGGAAGGCTGAGATCCGGCAGTTTGTGCCGAGTACTGCGACCCACCTGGAGATTGATCAGATACGTATGTGACCTCATCACTTTGATCACTTATTTCACTCTGTTCGTGTTGTTTTGGGTCCGACGTTTCGGAAATGTCGTCTTCGAAACTTTCCAAATTGTCGTCATTAGTAGCATGATATGCACTTGTAATACTGTCCAGAGTATCCTGTTGAAAATCAAATATAACATCTCAGCTTAAATAGCAAATATCAAATGTAGTACAATACAACAAAAACATTAATTTTATATCAATTTATAGGAAAATGGACACGCAACTTTCAATACATTCATCTTACATCAAAAATCACAAATGCTGTCAATGTGTATCACTCTGGTGTTAACTTTGAGGAAGATACAAAAAATAGACTTCTTTTCCTTTCACAAGTGTTGAAAAACGTAAGAAGTTTTAATTTTCATTTTTCATAATGATCTCCTACCATGTAGTTACATCCATCAATTTATATATTCTCTAATGTGTGCATTTATGGGTATTTCATTTCATTTTTATTTGTCTTAAGAAACTAAAGATAGATGATAGAATAATATATAGTTCTGGGAATATAATCGAGGTTGACAATAATTGTTTTATGTTATATTGAAGAATAAAAACATATATGATCTACATACAAGATAAAATACATTTCAAGGGATGGGATTGTCTCAAGAAAATTTTACATTTTATAGACACGTCCAAGCCTTAACCCAAATAACTACAGACAGATGATAGAATAATATGTAGTCCTGGAAATATAATCGACGTTGACAATAATTGTGATATGGGATATTGAAGNTTGTTGGCTTCATTCACTTCATTTACGTTAAAAAGAATGACATTTGAAGCCCTATTCTGTCATTCTAACATTTCCTTTATTATTGTTTCTGGATCCATTTCACTCTCCAGCTTTTCCACATCTTCTGATTTCTCTGTTTTCTTAACTTAGGGTCTTGAAGTTATTAATTATTTCTTCACTTTTCATGTTTTGTCGTTCGAGTCCATTCATCCAAGATTTACACTTGCTTTGAGTTCACACATTTCGCCTTCCCAATCACGTTTATGGGATCAAAAAACTCTTTCAGCACTGTTTTGAACATATTTTTCATCGTATCTTTCTCGTCGTGAAACATTTCACGTTTCTGGTGTCATAACCTCACTTTTATCTCGCTGTCTTCAACAAACAATTTCTCCACTGACGTTCTGCAACTTTGACTGTACTGCACAACTAGGATGAAATGTTGCCTGACGGACAATGCATTTTTCAGAATTTATCACTTTCTTTTTAGAGTATTTTCAAGCTGCAAAAATTTTGACGTAGTACTTGCAGTCGTCATTTTTGTTGATTTAGAATAACAAGTACTATAAATGAAATTTTATTTGTTAAAGTTGAATTTCATAATGGTGTCGTTATAGTTGAATTCTATTATTGCCTTTGGAAAAGACAACTCCAAAGAAGGAAAAGTAGGATGGTATCCATCCTCTGGCATAAATGCTATTTTTTTTTTCGATATAAATGGCATTTAAGATTAGGGAAAAATAGATCAAGTAATCACTTTGATGTATGGAGGATAACATTAAGATGTAAAAATATCGAATCATGGAAGTGGAGATTACACAGTGTGAGTGTGAGCGGATTTCGTATTTTATGCCATCTCTTACAGGGTGAGCTTATAAAAGACATTTGGAAAAAATATATTTCCTCCAAGGATACCACGATAAAAACCACCATGAAATCACTTTCAACAAAATGAAAAATGTATAAGGTGAGAGAATTTTATTTTAAGTAACCCTTAGATGATTTCCTTATAACAGTCAGTTAGTTTGGCGCATGTTTGACAATACAGTCGATCAACGTTATTATTATTATTATAAAGAAAACCGGCATCTTCATGTACTGAAGACGTCAAGTTGGTTGGTGAAACGCGCATCGAGAAGAGTATCGCATTTTTGGTGATTGGGAAAAGTGCTTGTTTTGGATTTGAATAGAAGTTGACTATATGGTAAAACCATTGATTACAATTTTTATAGATAGTAAAACGAATGACGAAGATACCTAATAGTTCATGAACACCATATAAAAATTGAATAATGCCACATAATGCATGTTCACTAATATTAGTTTTTGAATATTTTGAATGGCAAGTTACAAAACTCGATAGTAGCCAAACTACCATTATTTGTTCTCTTTCGTCTGTTAGCTATAGGAACATAGATTTATTTATTTCTTGTATTGTTGTTGTACATCCTACAAGCGACATTAATCCTTAAGTTCTGTTAAACAAGAAGAAAATTTTCATAAACAGTGATTGAATATAGGGCCATAATTTCAAGTTTCACAATATTGTTTGGAACTTTTCATCAAATTTGTCAGACTATTATTCTGACTGCAGATATTTAGAAAAAAAATTAGTCTATCCAGATATACTTTTAATGCATGCTTTGCTCCAATTAATTTGAGTGAGTGATTTGTTTAATGATTAAATGACTATTAAATTATTTAATAGCAAAAACTGACTCAATTACAATATGTAATATCGATATGTCCTATAAAATTCAAGTTGGAATCCATCTTATAATTTAGTAGGTTACAGCAGTTCATTTCATTAATTCGGACTTCCATTGTCTAATATGATATAAATTGATTTGAAATCCCGGGAAGAATCTATAAAAATTTAAAAAAAGTTTCGATTGTTAGTATCCACAATTGTCTTCGGGTCATCACCATTATTGAATAAGTTCATTCAAAAAAGTTTTTTTAAATTAGAATGCAATATTGAGATTTGAAATCATAGCCACCTACGTAACAAAACAAAAGAATTCATTTTTATATTTTTCTAGCCTCATAAAGAGTACTAGTACTACTTACAGATTTGTATTAACTTAAATGTTTGAAATAAATAATTTAGTCAATCATTTCTTGTCATTAAATCATACTTATTATGGACATATATACAGAGTGAAATATCAATTTTGCACAAAAAAACTAGTGAAACAAACATTTCAACAAACATTGATATACTAGTTCGAATATTGGAATAAAATTTCGTATTGAAATATTATTATAGTAATATGAGGGAGGAGCCTAAGATATGAGATACTATTACTCTTTATGAGGTTAGAATTAGTGATCGACCGAAAGTTCGGTTTCGGTCGAGTTTCGGCAAAAAAACGAGTTTCGGTTTCGGTAGCAAACCTGCCGAAACTACGGTCGAAACCGAAACTGCATTCGGGAGTTCCCGCGCTGTGATCAGTCATGTTCGGCGCGCTGAATTTATACAAGCCGCGTCCACGTGCCTAATGATGTCGTGACTTACTTTGTGATTTACTTTGTTTATTACAGAAATATTAAGTATCTATTGTGATATTAGGTAACAACTTAAATAAGTAATTTTATGTTTAATATTTTTGAAGATCCTTCAAAAGAAGGATCTACACCTACTCAAATAAACACCTCACCTATTTTAAGTATTTTTACAGTGCAATTCATATTTTTGATTATCGATAAGTAAAAATGTCGAAGACTCCATAACGTGATTTAAAGATAAAACAATAAATACTGACTGATTATAATAACGTTTTCTTAATTTTTCCCCCAAAACATAATCCTTGTCAGGAAGATTCGGTTTCGGCCGAAACTGAGACCGTTGCCGAAATTCGTTTTTGGTTTCGGTCATAAAAACCAGTTTTGATCGGACACTAGCTAGGACCATAACAAAATGATTTTTTTTGTTTCGTTACGTAGATGGTTGTGATTTCAAATATGAATATTGTTTTCAAATTTAAAGAACTTTCTTAATAATAATAATGGCTATTGGCCTCATCAGCACGCTGTAACCAAGTGCATTTTATCCATGTAATTAGGCTGTAATAGCTTGTGTGGATAATAAATAAATAAATAAACAGAAGCCTACCTACCGTTCGTTTGTGTTGTTTCCCCGTTTTTGGCAAAGAAGTATTGCCTTTCTTTGCACTTGACTACACCACGCTAATGAGGCCAATAACCAGAAATATATACATATACTAGCTGACCCGGCAAACGTTTTGCCACATAAAGTATTTCTATCAGAACAATAACACTTACAAATAATATAAATTCCTCAATGCTATAGTGTATATAATATTTTTCGTTAATCCATGTTTAGCAAACCATCCACTGGATAGTTTGCCCATTCGAGAGCATGCCACGTTTAATTGTCCATGTGAAAAACATGGTGTGCTTAAATTCAAGACACAAACGGACATTGTTTGGCCTTTGAGACTTATGAATAGTTATTGCAAATGCCAATCTAATTGGAAATTGCACACGTTTAAAATAAATTGGCACATCTGTAGGTATAATAGGTATTCGTGGTATTAATATATTTTCATCTCAGAACTTGACATTCAAAATGCTGACTTCGACCGTGGTGGTTTCAAATTACGGAACGATCCAACCTTCATTTGTAAATTATGCGGTGGCAACAAACTCTGTTGGATTATTTACTGCTTCAGTGGCATCGTAAACTATATATACAGAACCTATTTTCAGACCTACCAAATATTTATATAAAATTTCATGGAAATCGGTTAAGCCTTTTCCGAGGAGTATGGCAACTAACACTGTGACACGAGAATTTTATATTTTTATAAAATTGCAATTCAGAAAGTGTACAGATTCAACTTACTTTTTTCTGGATGCTCTTAATCCTCGACACCAAATTGGGCACGGACTGCTTGACGCTCTGCACTCCGAACTTCGTTGATCCTGGAGTGAACGGTTTTGTGGGTCTCTTCTGGGGCGTGACTGACAACGACGGGTTTCCTTTGATGGAAGGGGGCAACAAAGGCGGTTTAGATGCCTTGGCAGCTTCATTTCCTTCGTCAGCTTTACCCTTCACTTTGATAGCCGTCTTAATGGCAACAATCTTACCACTCTCAAGCTGCATGTAAACACCTTTTGGCGATTTGAGTACCAACACTTTCTGACCGGCTTTGAGTACGATGTTGCCTTTCTCGGGCTGACTAGTGGGAATGACAACGTCCAAAGGCAGGGTCATCTCCTGTGCGGTCATGCCTTGTCTCTGCCAATGTTCAGCAGGGATCCACCTACAATAATTTGAATTCATTCAATAAATGAAGAAATGTCCGCTAGTAAAACCGTTCTTTCAAATGACATGTAAAAATTTTTATATGATTGTGTTAATGTGGGAAAAAGAAAAAAATAATTGATGAAACATTGGTAATAAATTCATGAACACAAATTAATGTTTTCTTTGCCCAATGAACAAGTTTCTAATGATGACTGAAAAAATAACTTTATTATTGTCTACTATGAAGCTATAGCTACATAAAAGAAATATGCTAACCATTGAAATAATATTAAAATAAAATTGATGCAAAGATTCTGCATGCCAGATATTCCTTAGAATAGTGGGAATATTTAGTTTCAAGATTAATTATTACCGAATAAGTAGATATATTAGTGTTTTTCCGCCATTCAAAGAGCCTCAAACATTTCAAAACTCTCACTAATTTTGAGCAGACCTAATGTTGGTGAAAAATTTTGGCAAGAACTGAAAAACATTTTTTTTTTCAAAATTCATTGGTGATAAATTAGTATCAAATCAACCTCTGATAATTTTGAAATCTGCTTCCACACTCAATTTTAAATTATACCAGCTATTAATGGTATATAAAATCACATTATCATCTGTAAAAGACTGAATTTTTCCTTCAGTTCGCATATAAAATAGATTATAGAGATATTTATAGAATCATATCAGACCCAAAACAGAACCTTGAGTAATTTCATAAAAAAAAATTTATTTCTAGTTTGCAACTAAATTTCCGTTAGATTGAATGCAATTTTATGAAATAAAATAGCTTTTAATATTTTAGACTTAAAAACTAATTTACCATACATTTGAGATATACGTTGTTGTCAGAAAGAACAAGAAAAGTACTGAAGCTTTTCTTAGAAGAGGAGATAAGTAATAATGAAGAAATAGTCCAATATGATTTCGAAGTTGGGAATTTTGATCATAAAAACAGTACTATCCGAGAACGAACAGTACTAACAGAGAAAAGTATTTCAGATAAAGTGAAAGATGGTTTATCTGAGAACAAAAGCGGTAACTATCATTATCATTTTTTATCTGTGAGTTAGTTTCACTTTTATCAAGTAAGTTAGATGTAATTATGTCTGTATTCATATGATTTATTGTGAAATCTGGGTGTTAACCCTTTAATGAAATAAATTAAATTAAATCTTCGTTCTGCTGTTCCATTGTCATTCTCAGCTACATTTTCAGGTTAGTTATCTTCTGTTTCAGTCTTCTTTCCCAGTCTTATTTTTTTTCAAATCTTCTTCACATTTTCTCGGTTGAACATGTTCTTCTCATGTTAGGAATGTGCCGACTTACTCTACCAGTTTTAAGTACATCAATAAGTTTTTGGGGAATAGGAGATATTTTCATTGATATACACGTTGGCATTAAGTCTGGATTATCATTTTTTTGTGGTGGCCTTGAGATAGACGGAAGTACTGAGATAACTTTCGATATCCTTGTCAATCATGATGGTCCTAAGTCTTTCCTTTGATA
Source organism: Leptinotarsa decemlineata (assembly GCF_000500325.1). Classification (NCBI taxonomy): domain Eukaryota; kingdom Metazoa; phylum Arthropoda; class Insecta; order Coleoptera; family Chrysomelidae; genus Leptinotarsa; species Leptinotarsa decemlineata. The sequence continues at coordinate 186,413 of NW_019290097.1, forward strand.
TCATTTCAGGGCTTGCATTTGAGAATCAGTATTTCTCATTACAAAACATTGACTCTGAGATTTCAGACTCATCTAGCTCTTCTGAAGTTCACGAAACTTCTTCCAGATTAGTAGACATTGAATTGTTGATGCTGATGGCAGCTAGTTCTTGAGCTATAATTGTAGTTGGCGAGATATTATGAGAGGTTGATGCAAGTTCATTTACTTCTTGTATGAAAGCATAATCGGGGATTGCAGACAGATTAAAAGGACTAACACCAGTAGCTTCAAATCCTGCAATGTTCTGCACTAGGATTTTGTTTTAACCACAGATGGTATTGTTCGTAAAACGGATTTTCAGTGACTTAAACATAGTACGTTCTAACGGTTGTAAGTAGTGAGATGTATGAGTTGGCAAAGAAAGCATAATTATGTTGTTTTATTCAGTATGCTTCAACATTCCTATTGAGCTGCAATGAGTAGAATGACCGTCCAACAGAAGAACCTTCCCTGGGACGAGTGTGTTTGCAGCCATTCTAAAAATATGATGGAAGTTATGTAGGCAGATTTGGTAGACATAAAAATCTTCGATCCAGCAGGTATTCCATGCTCAAATTTTGCTTTCTTATTTTTGCCTTCCATTATTCAAGGAGGAAAAAATGTACCTTTAGCACTACAACAGCCTATAACAGTTATTATCTTTCCTTTTTTCAGTGGATGTCACTTTGGATACAGATTTGGACCCCTTCTCAGCTAGTATGTGTCCAGGACAGTTATTTAATTGCAGTTCTGCCTCGTCCGTATTGAAGATATAATAGCATCACGTCATTGACCATTAAAACAGTTTCTAAAAACTTGAAATAAGCATTCACTTCGGACTTATTCGTAGCAATAGAGCACGCCAAAGAAACTTCTTTTGATTTTCGAATCAAAATATCAGGACGTATGCTCAAAAACACAATTGCATGCCTTCTCAGTTTCTTTATTAAAACGTATTTTATATTTAATTGTTCAGCAAGCAGACACGCGATCTTTCTAACATAATCGATCTTCAAAGGAAAACCTTTTGCTTACATGGTTTTGATGTGATCTGCAAGCTTCCTTTCAGTTTTTTGCCAAAAAAGGATGTTAGTGCCATAGGTCCTATTTTATCATTATTGTTTTAAAACGTCTACCTCTAAGGTTTTCTTTGAATATCATAGGCTTTAACTGCTGCATAAACTGTAATTTCACAAATTTAAAAATGTTTATTGCAGCCTTTAAGGACTGACTCTCCACTCCAATTCCATCAGAAAGACAATGCTTTTGTTTGGTACTTGTTTGGCTTTTGAAATAACCACAAGTAACGCTTAGTAATAAGAATAATCTAACTCTGAAAATAGGTGACCATCTCTCCTAATCTTACGGGAGAGATGACCACACATCATGTGATATGTATCACAAACATTTGTAGATATTTTGAGGTAATGTTGAAGTATGGCTCATAATCCAACCCAAAAACACATGAAAAAAATAATTTTTGAAAAACTACACAACAACATGTCACACAAACACCTCATCTAATTTTTACACTGGGCGAAAGAAATTCAAGGGTTTTACTTTCTGTATGTATCTTATTCACAAATATTTTTGCAAGCAAAGTCATCGTAACCACAACTTGAAGCAAAGTGAGTGATCACTAGCACCATCTAACGAATATTTCAACAATTTTCTACAATTGGCTATCTCTCCCTTATGGCCTATCTCATGAAAAATGGTAATCTATTACCTGCCAAATTGTCTTACCAAAATCGAAGGTTGATTTCAAAACTATTTCAAAACTGTATAGGAGATAGATAACAAATAGAGGCCCAACAAATAACTTTAGGAGAAAATAATTGTACTGATGAGTTTGGAATACGAAATAAATTCTGATTTTATTCATACAGAGCTATAACTATAGAAAAAAATATCCAAATAAGTCAAGCGTGCCAAAAAAATACAATACAATGAAGGTTTTATAGTCAGTGTACATCATAATGAGCATGGCATTCAAGTGATTTGATTTCCAAATATATAATCAACTCTAAAAAGATTTTCAAATTCAGTACTCCGAATCAGCTAGAGCTTTTGAAAATAAAAACACGGATGGAATTTGTTAGATGAAATAAAGACAAGATGATACAAACCTCGAAGGTCTTTCGCCTTGCTGCATAGGCCTCACCGAAGCAACAGGTCGATGCCCCCTTGACGAACCCATCAAACTATACGGTGGTTGCCGTGATGCTTGCTTCTCTCTTTCATATCCTTTCTTAGCCAACCGTTTCTCCTGTTGAGACAGCTGCTTCTCCTTACGATCAACGAGAAGAGACTCATGCTGAAACGGTTCCTTGTTGAGACCTTTTCCGTGTCTCTCCAAAACCTTCTGGAGCACTACATCGATGTAGTTGTCTTTCGTATCGGCATAGTCATGCACTTCACATTCATCACGTTTGTCGTCCCAACACAATGTGCTGACGTCCTTCATTGTGAGATGCGCGTCCGGATTGCATTCATCTACAACTCGATCAGACATTCCTAAAAGGAAAATAGTATTTAAATTGAAGATTGATTCTATTCTTTGGAACTTATTTATTTAGTTATTCACATTCCAATAAGAATCTATGGATGGAAAAGAGTATATTTGTCCAACTTAGATTTATTCAATATACTTTTTTTTTGTTTATTTTCTGAATTTGTCATAGGTATTGATCTTAAAGAAATTTTGGTAACTCATAGAGGGATATTGTTTTCTGGTGCTTAAGTACTCAAAGTGTAAATGTTATTTGTAGTTATTATAATTATCAGCATAAAAAACATAAAAATTACTTTTTACAATTGAGTATATGGGTCGGGTAAAATACTGTATTTTCTGGAAGTAATTTTGAAAAAATCTTGATAAAATTTTAAATAAAACATGTCATTCTTTTCATGTTCAGATGCTATTGCACAGTAATGCCTGAAATTTTTTCACTCAGAGAATCACATAGTACACTTCATTTAGTTTTTTGTATATAGTGAATGTAAGGAAAAATTGAATTAAGAATCTAGCCAGGTACCAAACTATTTGGTATTACTACCAAAAATGTCCCAATCCTCCCTATAATTTATAGATTATTACAATTGAATCCCTGTAACCTACCTCATTACACATATTCGTTTCTGAAATTCTTTCTTTGATATTCCAGAAGTAGAGACGCCAAATGACAGTGGCTGTTCCGAATTAGGCAAGTGAAATATTGTCTGAGAATTTGTAAAATATTGAGCTTCTTAGCTTATAATATTGATAAATGATGTTGAAAGCACTCGTTTCATTTCTACTGAGTATGTTTCAAAAATACATAGCATTTCATCATACATTAATGTGTTCCATTATAGGTAAATTTGAGTGGGGGAGTGAATAGTACTAATTGACCATCTGATCAACTAATCATATGAATGTATATACGTACTGTTATTGTGACAAGAGCAGATTTGTGTCTAGTTACATAAAGTTGTAATGTTATGAAAGAAATCAGTGCTTTTTCTTGTGATATAATGCACCAAAACGGTGCTGATGATGAGATCAGACTTACGTCCAACTAAATTACTATTGGATTACGATAAGCCCCTTGCCGGGGAGTGTCATACCTATAATTAGTTTTAATTATGATAACAAATGAAACATGACTTCTTTGCAATTTTTTTCCACACTTCATTTAGTATTACTGGTAGTACAGTTCATTAAAATGTTATATAATGATAAATTTTTCCAAAAATAAACTTTAATCAGTCACTATCTGAATAGAAACTTTCTTCATCTTCACTGCTACTTGGGCTGCTATCGTCATTTACATTCATAATAACTGGATTTACCACAGTTTGAACATCTGTGAATGTTTCATTTTCCCAATATTTCTGCTCTATATCTAATACATGTCGGCAATGCTTTTGCCATTCCTCGGAAGTGATTAAATCAAACTCGTGCTCCGTCAGTTTCTTCACATCTTCCAACTTGAAAGTTGCATTCTTTTGGGACACGTTGTTTTCGACAGTAGCCTAAATGTCTTCAATATTATGGTATGGAGCATTATCGGTCAGGACTACCGAATTCACAAGTGAATTTGGGATTAACTTTTCTTGTAACCATTTACCATAATTTTCAGAATTCATTTCTGAACGATAATCCCCTGATGTTGTGCCTGATTTAAATATAAGCAGACAATTAGGTATAAAACCCATGTCACCTCCTGCATGGACAATAATAAGTCTTAGTCCCTTCGCAATATTTTTAAATAACCCTTTGGTTGATTCATCCGTCCAGTTCTTGAAAGATGTATGTCCACTATGAAGGTATGTTTCATCAAGAAACACAATTAGTTGCTGTTGGCTACGAAAATAATTGTTTTTTTGTAAATACTCGATCCTCAATGCTCTAATGTCAATTTTCTCTATTAAAATTTTTCAATTATTTTCAGTTCTCCTCTATTTAAAACATATTTTCTTTGAAATTCTAAGAAGAGATGTTTCGGAAGCCACAATTCCCAAATTGTCATTAATTTTGTGTTGGAACTTTTTTTACCGTAACACGACACCCTTCCGTCTTATGAAAGTCATAAATAATCCGTCTAATATTAGGATACTCATACTCGGGAATTTCATTTACTGGTGCTCTTCTAGACCGCTTCTTTCTTGGGACGGAAAATTTTACTTCTCCGTTATTTGCAGAAATTGAGTGCTCCCCTTCTTTAACCTCTTTTTCAATGGTTCTTATTGAAATACCTAATACAAAATGAAGATTTGTGTTGAAATGGTTATTTTTTTAAAATTTATTTAATGTTACCTGTAGGGAAGAAAGCTAAAACCTTTCTTTCCCAGATTTGTGACATAGAAGAATGGAGCATCAGGGATCTAGATGCATTTGGAACCATCCAAGGCCAACACAATACTCAAAGGTTTAGTGTATGTGAAAAACAATGTAGATAACTTTTGTCAACTGTCTAATTATCTCAACTACCCCTCATTATGATTTACTCAGAGATAAACACAAAAAACTTTTAAAAAAACAACATTCTATAACGGTAACTATAACAAATCCGAAAATTAAACAAAAAGATACTTAACGATTGCCTCAATTCTGTTGAGGCACTTTTCGATATCCGACTGTTTATTACTTTTTCAACATTTCTGTACATATTCATTTTATTCTATTATTGTCCTGTAAGTTCATAATTCATGAATTATAATTAAGCACACTAAAATGACTTATCACTCATATTAATTAAGATTTTGATTGACTTTCAAAAATTACAAGAAAATGTTGATGAGACAAATTGTATAGGTACCTCAATGTTTCAAAAGTTATGTCCGTTTGTATGAGTCTACTTTAAACTGTAATATCTCAGTGAACTTATTTAATCAAAATAAGGGCCATTTGAATCAGTGCACTTTTGCTAACATAACACAAGTCGATTAATCCGATCAGCATAAAAATTATGATGAAGAAAAGAGAAATTAAACTTTCTGTTTTTTACCACTTTTATTTGTAACTGACGTTACTGCAGTTTCGTCCTATACGGATATTTTCAAACTTATACAATAATGTCCGTTATTGTATAAGTTTGAAAATGTCTGTATATTGTATAAGTTTGAAAATGTCCGTTTACTGTATGCGTTTGAAAATGTCCGTATAGGACGAAACTGCAGTAACGTTAGTTACAAATAAAAGTGGTAAAAAACATAGAAAGTTTCATATCTCTTTTCTTCATTATGATTTCCTACCACGTAGTAACGGCTACATCCATCAATTTATAAAAATTATGTACTCGGGATTCGATGAAGTCAACGAAGGCCGTTTTTGCATGGTCTTGATTGGCGAAGGTTCTACTGGTGAGAAAGTTATCGAAGTGCTTGAAAAGATGGTAGCCGTTTGGCGAGAGGTCTGGAGAGTATGATGGATGAGGCAGAACTTGAACGCTCAATTCGATTGGGTTTCTGATGCTGATTTGTGAAACGTCCGAACAGACGTTGTCATGGAGAAGGCGGACCTCTTCTGTTAACCAATGCCGACTGCTGCTGACGCAATTTTTTGTATATTTTGTCGATATCCACACAATAGGGCTCTACTGTGATAGTTGGGCCTGGTTGGAGAAAGTTATAGTAAATCACACCAGCCGCTGACAACCATAAAGTAACTACGTTCATTTTTTGGTGAGTTTTCACTTTTGAAAAGTGCCTGGGTGGCTATCAGTATCCAACCACAGTCCTGAATGTCTCCTGTTGTGTTAGAGGATCCACTTTTCATCACAAGTGACGCTCCAATCCAAAAAAGGATTATTTTGGTTGCGCAAAAGCAAAGAGCAACAGACTTCGAATTTCTGTCGATCGTTCAAATTGTGGAGCACCCACTTTCCAAGCTTTTTGACTTTTCCAATATGTTTTAAACCAAAAACACCGCATGGGAGCTATTACCCAGTTTTTCCGCCATCTCATGCATCGTTTGTGATTGGCCAGTCTCCACAAGGGTCCTCAAATCCTTTTCCTGGATTACTGTAAGTCAACCACTTCGGGGATCATCTTCAAAGCTGAAATCTTCGGAACAAAATATCGCTAACCAATGTCAAAGACTGCGTTCTTTAACACTATCATTGCTAAAGGCCTGGTTAATTTTCAAGGCTATTTCGGCAACGTTCAATTTGAATTCATAGTGAAAAATTATCAGAAAATCGCTTAACAACCTCATATAGTAAGTAATAAGCTGAAAACAGGGAAAATAAAATTCAATTTGTAAAAAATGAACTACATCAATACAGAGTACAATATTCTCTGATTATGTACGTTAAAAGAAACCCAAGTTCACTAATGAGGAATGACAATACTCATACGTATAATACTAAGAGTAAACAAAGACTTCGACAACTCTTCGCAAAGTTATCAGTCTGTGAGAATTCACCAAAACAATTGGTATCAAATGTTTCAATAAAATAAGAGATATAATAAATGTGAATCTGAATGATATTTTTTTAATAAATAAATTGAGAAATTTCCTTCTTGAAAAAGTATTTTATAATGTTGAAGAATTTTATATTTCCTAATAACTTGCTTTTGTGAAACTGAATATTGTATGTATAAAATATTTTGCTTTGCGACTATGTACTATCTTAACAATTTATTTGAAGGTTAACTTTATTTTTTGGCTAGTTTGATAAGTTTTATACATGTGTATGTATGATGCCTTGTATAATATTTGACTGATAAATTTCATTATTAATATTATATATCACGACACATCAAAATAAATATTTATTGAGATATGGAGCAACAAAAATGCATGACATTGAAAAGGACAAAACTTTTGAAATACCTTATAAGATGTACTTTTGACATGGTTGAATGAATACTACTACCACAGCTGTATTGCTTGATTTTAGACATCCTATCTTGTAGTAGCTACTGATCCTCCAACTCCTTAGACATTTTCGGAAATGATAAATCAAATATCCTACTTCCAGGAAGTAGTCCTTGTTTTTCAGTGGAATTGTTGAAACGGTTTAATTTAACTTGGCAAATTTCACGAAATTATGAGCAAAATTTCTCCATGTTATTCAACATGCTACATCACCAATCAATCATATGGTCACTTCCCTATTGTATGATCATATATATGTATATAGAAGCATACTCCTGCTGTAAATGCATATTTCCATTAATTTCTCAATATTTTTCAATTTCCCTCAATGCAATTACGTGTATATGAGGTAAGTCAAAGAGATCTAAATCATAAAAAGCTAAAACTTTCAGTTGATTTATAAAAGCTGTAATCAATTATGTACCTTGTTTATTTATTTGCCTATCATAGATCTTCTTTTCCAAACAATTATCGACGACCAATCTGTAAACAAAGCATGGCTTCCTCTGACCATACCTATACACTCTACAGACAGCTTGTGTGTCATGACATGGATTCCAAGAGGCGTCGAGGACTACTACACGATTGGCACCCACCAAGTTGATACCCAGAGAACCAGCTCTTGTGGACACCAAAAACAGATGAATCTTCGGATTGGAATTGAACTCGTTTATGAGTTTTTCTCTTTCCAACGCACTAGTCGAGCCATCCAAGCCTGTGAAATTTTGGATATGATCAGAGATAAATTGAAGGTATAATTAACGACTTGATACTCACGATAATAGCTTGTATTCTTCGCCCAGTTGAATGTCTCTCCTGGCACCCTACTCATCTGAAGGAACTGCTCGATAAGATCCAAGGTTATGAGTGATTGACTAAATACTAAGAGCCTGTCTCCTAAGGCTATACTCTCCTTTATTATACAGAACAGGATTTCCATTTTGGCGGAATTTTCTATGCAACCAGGCTTGTAGTCTCTAAGAAGTTCCAGTGCCTGAAAAGATTTACGAAATGTCAAATTATATATTTACTTAAATAAGTTTTATTCCCGAATGTTTCCTTCTATAATCTTGGAGGTTAGGTTGCCTGATGAATGACGTTTGGTTTAGATTTTAACGTTTCAATTCTGAAACCTCAGACTGAATTAGAAAATGTAATATACTTCATCATTTATCTATTAGTTGCCTTCTTTATTGAATGTAAGTTAAAAACTTATATGAATTGAAATATAAATCTGAAATATAAATCGCTAATTTTTATAATTTTAAATAGAATTGAAAACTTGGATAAAATAGAAATCTTTGAATGGAAGTAACAGGCTGTGATGATTTCAAATGTGTGGAATATCTGAGATTTTTGTTGTTGAAGAAGCCCCATGCAATTTTTTGTACTTGTGCACAAACTTATCTTTTCCCAAAACATTCGTTGAAGTTATCTCCAAAGTTCTCTTGACATTTCTGAGTTGTCACTTTCCTTAAAACAAATAGGTGGAGGGTGAAATAGCAATTTAGTTTTAATTGAAAGGGAGTATATTTTGTAGAAGCGATAATTTTTTTTAATAGAAAGATTTTTGACTTTCCACTTCTCCATCTTTATACAAAAAAATGTGTGAAAGGAAGGCATAAGGCAATTAATTTAAAAAATCACTCTTTACAAAGATGTGCAGATCATACAATGATGTTACTTTCAGATACAAACTATAAACAACTACTTTCATATGAACATTTAATTACATGAAGAAAAAAGTACTCTTGAAGTAACTACTTTCATATGAACACTGCATTATACGAAAATAACTTTTTCCCAATCAGTTTGTACCACAAACACTCGTTGTGGAATTGAATCAGTACAAACTCAATGCTCATTTATGAAAGTAGTTATTTACGAAGGGTTTTTTCTTCCAGTTTGCATCTGAAAGTAACTCATATGTATGATCCACAAATCTTAAAAAAGATTATTTTGAACTCAATTGTTTTCTTCCTCCCTTCATAAGTTTCCCACATTTGTTCCTATAAAGATGAAGAAGTATAACGCTAAAAAACTTTCTTTTTCAAAAACCAATTTAGCGATTTGCCCTCCACAATCAATCTATTTTTAAATCTTTATTAAATCATCATTTTTAATGAAGTCAGAAGAGATCGGTAAGCACAACAGATTGGATGGCTTTCTTCTAGGACATGAAGATTTTCTTGGCGAGAGATGATTTTTTTCATGTGTAACTTTCTAACCTACTCAATGATTAATAATCTCATCTGAGTTTAGGAATAAACTCAATAAAAATTTAAACATTAGGAAAGAAATTTAAAAAACTGATTCAAATGCTCATATCAACTAACTACTAATTTCAACATCAGACAACAGAATTAATGAAGAAAAATCATTATCTGTTCCAAATTCTTATATCGGCTGATTTCCAAGATTCAAACCATTCTCTTTCAGAGGCAACACCTCACTGTCAACTAAAATATGGTTTGAAAATGTGAAATTGGTCTTAATTTTCAAGAAACTACTCCTATGCTCTTTTATTCTTTGGGAAAAGTTTTTTCCCGTTTGGCCAATGTAAATCTTTGGGCAAGAACCACAAGTCAACTTATACAGAGTGGCCATATTTTTAATGATAATTTGGTAACTTTTAAACCATAAGAGTTACAAGGTTGGTCAAATGGAGAAAAAGTTGCATTCATAGAAGCACTGTCAAGTGGTTCAAACAAATCGCGAATAACAGTTTATTGAGATGTAAGAAAAGTAAATTCTGTCATTTTGATTTTTCTTTTTTTCACGGGTTATTTAAAAAATTATCAACAAATTTTACAGGCATCAGATTTCGAATCCAACGTTTCGTACTCTCTAGGCCACCCTCGACCTCATTTTTTTTAAATACGAACATGCATATTTCATGACATTTTTTCGAAATAACTTTTCACGTTGAATTCAACGTTATATCATATAATGTCATTCAAAGTTGATTTTCAAATGATTTTGATCCTTATCCAAATTACTTTGGTTCGGATCTGTATTAAATTTACCTTTAGTTTAATCAACAACATGCAATACATTTCGATAAGAAAGTCAACTCACTCATCTTAAACTGAATGAAACTTATCGAAATCAAAGCAAGAAACAAGTGATATTTACATATTTCAAGAGGAGAAAAACTCAATTCATAATAATTGAAAGAAACTAACTTATTTGTAAAAAAAAATAAATGTTTATTCGAAAGTAAATGAAAATTAATGAAGTAAGTGTTTGAAATGTTCACCATTTTCTAAAATGCACTTCGCTGTTCTGGAACATAAACTTCTTTTATATTTGCTTATTTTATCTCCTTGAATACCTTCCAATGCATTCTCAATATTCTCGCAATTGTCAATTGTCGGATTTGTCATTTGTTCCATTGAAACAAATTACGGAATCGATTTTTTTTTCAAGATCATTGCAATATAGTTTTTGCAAGGCTTGGTAATCAAATTTAAAATCATTGTATCCGCGCCTCTTGGATCATATTGGATCATATTTGCGAATACCGTAGATCAATCTGAGACACGATTTCTGAATTTTTTCTATGTGATTTGTTTTCATAATACAATGGTACATAAGTTGAAAAGACAACAAACAGAGTATGTTTTGACATGTCAAACAAAAAATCCACACACCGTTTAAATTCACATTTAAAATATAAGAGAAAACTAGCTACAAAGGTGCCATTTCATTAAATTGTTAAATTTTCCAAACTGCCCCAAAGACATCATTTATTTTTAAAGTGCTTGGCTTATGGGTGCCTGCTTCACCTCAAATTTAAGTTGTTTATTTGAAAAGTTTTTCCACTCTTGCAGAAGAGTATTATATATTTTGCCGTAAAATGCTTCGGATTGTTTTTTTAGTATTCACCAAATTCTTTTTAGCTGTTCTAATGATCTTCTTGCTCTTGGAATCGTATTCGTGTATCATTGCTCCAGTAGTGTATTTATCTTTATTTTTATGATGATCACGGTAGTTTGCTCTAACCATCTCCCTAATTATTTTTTTTTGGTATAAAAACTTCACTTCATGCTGATACTGAACCCCAAAGTAATATTCCATGCTGCAAGCCTGTATTATACTAAAATACACAATTTTAAGAACATACCTGCTTACCACACTCCTCATTCTCCTTAGGACGAAACGGCCTTTGGAGTTTTTTATTAATTTCAATTATATGTGTTTCCAGTTTAGATTGTTGTCCATATAAAAACCTTGTAGGCGCACACTATTATCATTTTGATTTTTAGTTCTTTTGTTAAAATCTATTTTTTTTGGTTTTATCTTTGTTCAAACTCAACACATTCGAATTGTGATATTGTTCACATTTTTCTTGTGTTTCTTTTGTTATTTCTTCTAATATACTGGGAATTCTTGATGTAACTATAAGGGAGGAATCATCTGCAATGTCGACATATAATGGAAAATCATTTATATACCCAATAAACAGAAAAGGACCTAACACGGATCCTTGGGAAACTCCATGATGAATTTTCAGGATGTTAGATGTTATGTTGTTATGAATATTATATCGTCTTCTTCCGGGTAGGAAAGATTGCAATAGTTTTAACGCTAAACCTCTTATTCTGTATTTTCCAGCATATTTAGAAGCATATCGTGGCATACACTTATCAGAAGCTTTTGACAAATCACATCCCTGGTTAATATACCTGTGTCTTTATTTTTTGCTATAGTATGAATAATGTCTGGTACTGCTTGAGTAGATGAGTGTAACTTTCTCTGAAACCATACTATCTTTTGTTGATATATCCTCCTGCTTCAAGATAATCAGCGAGTCTGTGTTTTAACTTGCCAAAATTTGCCCAATTTTAAAGAACGGGGATGTTTCAAACATATCAAACTACAGAGCAATTTCAATTATCTCAAACTTCGCGAAGGCGTTTGAAATTATCTTGTATAAGCACATTTACTTGAGGGTTATTGTAATGAATCTATAATTATTACAGTCATTTTTATCACCTTGTTCATGGATGGGTGTAGCTCTACAAATCTTCAAAAAATCTTAAAAGTCACTCTTTGAGAAACAGTTATATTATGATCTAAACATGGTCTATACAAAACATCACAAAAGTGACTCAGGACAAGTGTGACAGAACAAGTCTGTGAGGGTAAAGCATTTTCAATGTTCAATGATCCTGAAAGAAGGTTGCAATTCAGTATTTGGTTTCAACGGAAGGTGCGGAATAACAACAATTTTCCGCACAATATAATTTGGGGAGAAAAACCGACATTTACAAATTCTGGTTAAACATCAACAAAAACATAATAATGTTGAATGAAAATTAAGAAAAGTTAACAATCATTTCAGTTATGTTTCTTAAGGAAATCAAAAAGTGAAAATGGATTATTTTCAATTTCGAATTTCTTCTCTACAAAATCTCTACTTACCCAGTCATATGGGATACCACTGTCTTCCTTTGACTCTCTGAGAACCATGGAACTCATCTTGGCAAAAATATTATCATGGGGTAGAGATGGAGGTGGTTTCATTTCATCTTCAGTTTTAACCTCGCTCTTAATCTCATTCTTCACTTCAGTTTTGACCGGAGCTGCCCTAGTTTCGAATGCTTCACCACCCTCTTCTACCTTGGGCTCAATTTTAATGTCACTCAAAATTTTTATCTTTTTCTCAGGACTACTGAACACTGGAGGCAGCTTGATGTCACTTATTATGTTAATTTTGGGCTTAGCCTCATTGCTTGTCTCACTCTTGGGGCTCACCAAATTCGTCAGAACTGGCTTCGCATCTTCTTTCTTTATCCACGAGTGATTCGCATTGGTACCAGTCAAGCCAGGATTGAACTGGTTGTTGACCGGGCCAAAGTATTCACTGTGTTCTTGATTATAAGTATTATTTTCTTGCTGCTGAGGCTGATTCCAATAGTTGTGCTGATAGTCTTGGTACTCGTTTTGATTGTAAGAGTTCTGATTGTACCCTGAATTGTTCTGAGAAGGTGTAGTGCCAATTTCCATCAGATCTTCTGAACCAGGATGCATGTTATTCAAAGAAGCAAGAGCGCTTGTAGTCGAAGATATCAAAGGAGTCAGAGATGTACTAGAGTTACTCAATGGAATCAGAGAAGTACTAACGTTGCCCAATGACGTCAAAGTACTATTGACATTGTTCAACGGTGTCAAAGTGGTACTGGTACTGCTCATACCGGTCAAGCTCTTACTAGTAGTTAGCGGTGTCAAACTGGTACTACTTAACGGAGTGAGTGATGTGCTAGCCGACAAGCCAGAACTGATGTTGGTCAAAGGAGTTAACGAAGTACTTGAGGTCAATGGCGTCAAAGAAGTATTATCGTTATTTAGTGAAGTCAAGGTAGTACTAGCATTGTTCAACTGAGTTAGGGTATGCCCACTGTTGAGCTGAGCCAAGTTGGTCTGACTATCTTTCCCTTTTGAGTTCAAAGGCGTCAGAGATATTTCCGAAGAGAGATTGGCAAAGCTATTCGAGTTTTGACTAGTGATCGGTACTGGAGTCAACGAATGCTGAGAATCGAGATTCAGGAAGGTGGTTCTAGAAGGGGTCTGGGGTCGGTTGTGTTCAGACAAATTGAAATTGGAATCACTGCCAGTGACGTTGTTATAGCCTGTACTCGAGTTAGGAGTGTTCGGATACGAATAATTGTTTGTGTTGGGAAAAGACGATGGAAACTGAGCATTCTGGTCGAACTCCTGATCGTAGTATGGCTGTGGAATTGTTTCAGAAAAACTAGTTGGCATATCCTGGAGGCTGTTGGTGGTGTTCAGATTCTGATTGAAATTTGAAGGACCCTTGTCTTTTCCCTGTTGGGAAATGGTGTTGCTAAACGAAGTAATAGGTGACGAGTTGGAAAAGTTAGAGCTGGGGACGGTACTTGAAGGTGGTGGAAGATTCGCCGCAGGAGGATCAGTGGAGCTGTTGTATGGCGTGACAGAAGCTGCAGGTTTGCCGTTCTTTCCTTTGGCTGGAGCTTTTCGTTTGGTATTAGCGCGGGCTGGAGACTTTTCCGGCTTTTCTGGCTTCTCAGGCGTCACTTTGGTCACTGGAGCTCCTCCCACTTCCTCCAGGTCTATATCCACTGCCTCTCCACCGGCACGTTTCTTCAAAAAGTTGTAGAGCACATCCGGGTGATTCCATATCTTACAGCAGACAGCGAAAGCTTTCAGAGGGTTTGGAACAGCCTGGATCCTGACCACCTCATTCATAAACGTTTCATAGAGAGTTCTCTGAAAAGGCGTCATCCTGACCAGAAGGACATACTCTTCCTTCTGAGGCAGGGCTGTTTGCAACACACGATGAGATCTTCTTTGCACAAACCCAAGCAGCAGCGAGTGCAAAACATGAGCTCTGTACCGCATAAGTTTGATATCAGCTTCAGTGGAGTCTATACATTGACCGTTCATTATGGGCCGCTCAAACATGTTACAGAATTCCGTCTTGGAACCAAGATAGTTGGGTCTTACAAAATCTACCATGCACCAGTATTCCATCAGGTTATTCTGGAGAGGATATCCAGTTAGAACAACTCTTCTTTTAGTCTCCATTTGTTTTAGAGCTTGAGAGATTGAAGCATGAGAGTTTTTAATTCTATGGCCTTCATCGCAGATTACTAGATCTGGGCCGGGTTTCACCAATGCAGTGTGAACCTCTGAAATGAAGAAAAAAAACTCATTCAACAAACGTTATTTTATGAAATGATACTTAATGTACTGAATCAGTTGTGAGGGCACCAAAATCTCTGGTGCAGAGACAAGATTTTTGGAATGGATGTGATTTGTGGGGAAAATGTAATAATCACATGAGATTAGTGTGAGACAGATACAATAGAAATGGACAATTCAAACAGCTCCCAAACAACAGAAACATACTGAGGTTGGTAGAAGGCAGATTATATTCTCACATAAACCTTAGAATTTTCATATGTTGTGAAAAAAATATAATTTGAATAAATTAACGGATGTAGCCGTTACTATTTGGTAGGAGATCATCATGAAAAATGAGAAATGAAACTTTCTAAGTTTTTATATCATTGCATACATTTGAAAATGTTCTTATAGGATGAAACTGCAGTAACGTTAGTTATAAATACAGGTGCTATAAAAACACAGAAAGTTTCATTTTTTATATACAGTGTGACCCATTTTTAATGGAAACACCCCCCTAAAATTTGAAGTTGTAAACTGATTTTAATAATTTTTTTTTGAAATGTCAAGTA